>RJWK010038102.1:0-20968 GCA_004363435.1 Platanista minor
CCTTTTTTTTTTTTTTTTGCGGTACGTGGGCCTCTCACTGTTGTGGCCTCTCCCGTTGCGGAGCACAGGCTCCGGACGCGCAGGCTTAGCCGCCATGGCTCACGGGCCCAGCCGCTCCGCGGCATGTGGGATCTTCCCGGACCGGGGCACGAACCCGTGTCCCCTGCATCGGCAGGCGGACTCTCAACAACTGCACCACCAGGGAAGCCCTCTCTGTCCATTTTGCACACGACGAAATTGAGCCTCAAAGAGCCTCTAACTTGTTGTAGGTCACATGATGCCTAACAGTCGGATTTAGGGGTTGAAAAACATGCTTGCAAATCTGGAGCTTTGCTTTTTTTTGGCCTTCACACGTGTCTCTCCACCCGGTGAAATGTATGGGCCCCTTTTGCGAGAAAAGTATTCTCACAGCTGCCCATGCGCCCTGCAGTGGTCAAGTCACCCACCCTTTTCTGCAGTAGTACTGTTGCACAAGTGTCACAGCAGGAGGTGTGCCAGGCTGGATTTGGCTCGAATGTACCACTTGTGTTCTATGTCAGTACCTGCACTTCCCTCCCTGGATTACAACAGTGAAAAGTGACACCGCTGGGCACCAAACACAGACACTGGTGTTATTTGTTCCTGGATGTGTTCTAGTCTAAGAGAACTGCCTGGAGAAGTGCTCCAGAGCTTTCTGCAGTGAAGGACTTGTTCCGTGTCTGCTCATAGCCACACGTGGCTGCTGAGCGTGTGATGTGGGACTCCTGTGATGAAGGAAGTGCCTTTTAATTAATTAATTAATTTATTTATTGGCCATGCTGCGTGGCATGTGGGATCTTAGTTCCCCGACCAGGGATTGAACCTGTGCCCCCTGCAGTGGAAGCGTGGAGTCGTAACCACTGGACCAACAGGGAAGTCTGAAGGAAGTGCATTTTCAATTATATTTAATTTTAATTAATTTAAACATAAATACCCACATGCGGTCAGTAACTATGGGACTCACAGCGCAAGTCTGGTGGTTCTAGAATTACCTGGAGAGATTTTAAAAATTCCAGTGTGGAGGCTACAGCCCAGACCAAGCCCATGAGACTGGGGGTGGGACCCAAGTGTCATTGTTCCTGATTGTAGCCTATAGATGATTCAGGAAATGCTTATATCACAAGGTGATCATCAAGGTTAAGTCACAAAATGAAATTCTCTTAGAGAACCTATGGGACCCCAGTTGAAAAAGTGGTGCAGACATGCTGCCTGTAGGTGTTTCCCAATTATTATTTTTTAAAGTTTTCCTCTTTTCGGTGTAATTTTATCTTTGGCTCTCAGGTTGCCTGATCCCTCCTGTGCTGGTCTTGGGGCTATTCTGAGTAACATTCTAACGCTGTGTGTATCTCCCCGCAGGATGGCAAACTGTTGTGAGTCGTGGCAGTGGGAGGTCGGCCAATGTCTTAGATTGTTTTTTGACCCTAAAGACAGAAGTTCCCCTCATGACTGAAGAGCAAAAGCGGGACTTAAACCCCCTGACCATAGAGGTCAAGTGTGTTTCCTGCCTTCCATCACGGTCTGTGTCCTTCAGTGAACTAGAGGTAAGAGTGAGCCAGGCCAGCTGGTTTGAGAGCTGCTTTTCCCAGCCATCTGCCCATCGCCAGTCGCCCCTCATCTGCAGTGGCCCTACATGAGAAGTGTGATCATCAACCCCATTTCCTCATTTAGGATCTCACAGCCAGACAGCAAAGAGATTAGGTTCCTGGGATCAGGAGTTACCAAGTGTGAGGTCTCCTCTGCTACACCACAGGGCTCTCCAGGTGCAGGTAGCAACCCTCCGCTCAGGAGGAGCCCTATGCTTCCTTGTTACAGCAACAGTGCTCGCCTAGTGCTCACTTATTTTGAACCAGCCAGTTTTGTGCTACTGTTTACCTTGGGAGTCCCCTGTTCCTCTCCTGGTGGGTCCCTGTCCCTGGATTCTGTGTCTTACTCTTGCTTTGTTTCCTCTTTGATTTGCTGGAGCACATCCTCCTGTAGCTTTCTGAGAAGAGGTTAGTGGGAGATACTTGTTTTATGATCTTTTATGTCTGAAAATATCCTTATTCTACCCTTATACTTGATTGATAGTTAGGGTATAGAATTCTAGGTTAAAAAATCATTTTCCTTCAGTTTTAAAAAAATTTTTATTGGAGTATAGTTGATTTACAATGTTGTGTTAGTTTCAGGTACACAGTAAAGTGAATCAGTTATACATATACACATATCCACTCTTTTTACATTCTTTTCCTATGTAGATAATTACAGAATATTGAGTAGAATTCCCTGTGCTGTACAGTAGCTCCTTGTTAGTTATCTGTGTTATATATAGTGGTGTGATCTCCCAATCCCAATCTCCCAATTTATCCCTCCCCCCTCTCCCCTGGTAACCATAAGTTTGTTTTCTACATCTGTGACTCCTGTTTTGTAAATAAGTTCATTTGTACCATATTTTTAGAGTCTACATATAAGCAGTATCGTATGATGTTTGTCCTTCTCTGTCTGACTTACTTCACTTAGGATAATTTCTAGGTCCATCCATGTTGCTGCAAATGGCATTATTTCATTCTGTTTAATGGCTGAGTAATATTCCATTGTGTATATGTACCACAACTTCTTTATCCACTCCTGGATAAATTATCCATCCATCGCTGGACAATTAGGTTTCTTCCATGTCCTAGCTGTT
Source organism: Platanista minor (assembly GCA_004363435.1). NCBI lineage: Eukaryota > Metazoa > Chordata > Mammalia > Artiodactyla > Platanistidae > Platanista > Platanista minor. The sequence continues at coordinate 2,681 of RJWK010038102.1, forward strand.
GTAAACAGAGCTGCAGTGAACACTGGGGTACATGTATCTTTTTTTGAATGTATATAAATTTATTTATCTATGGCTGTATTGGGTCTTTGTTGCTGCCCGCGGGCTTTTCTCTAGTTGCCGTAAGCGGGGGCTATTCTTTATTGCGGTGCGCAGGCTTCTCATTGTGGTGGCATCTCTTGTTGCAGAGCATGGGCTTTAGGTGCATGGGCTTCAGTAGCTGTGGCACGCGGGCTCGGTAATTGTGGCTTGCGGGCTCTATAGTGCAGGCTCAGTAGTCGTGGCACACGGGCTTAGTTGCTCCGAGGCATGTGAGATCTTCGTGGACCAGGGCTTGAACCCATGACCCCTGCATTGGCGGGTGGATTCTTAACCACTGTGCCACCAGGAAAGCCCCATGTATCTTTTTGAATTACGGTTTTCTCTGGATGTGTGCCCAGTAGTGGGATTGCTGGGTCATACGGTAGCTTTATTTTTAGTTTTTTAAGGAACCTCCATACTGTTCTCCATAGTGGCTGCACCAATTTATAGTCTCACCACCAGTGTAGGAGGGTCCCCTTTTCTCCACACCCTCTCCAGCATTTATTGTTTGCAGATTTTTTTGATGGTGGCCATTCTGACTGGTGTGAGGTGATACCGCATTGTAGTTTTGATTTGCATTTCTCGGATAATTAGAGATGTTGAACATCTTTTCACGTGCTTTTTGCCCATCTGTATGTATTCTTTAGAGAACTGTCTGTTTGTATCTTCTGTCCAGTTTTTAACTGGTTTGTTTGTTTTTTTGGTATTGAGCTGCATGAGCTGTTTGTATATTTTGGAGATTAATCCTTTGTTGGTCTTTTCATTTGCAAATATTTTCTCCCATTCTGTGGGTTGTCTTTTTGTTTTGTTTTTCGTTCCCTTTGCTGTGCAAAAGCTTTTAAGTTTAATTAGGCTCCATTTATTTATTTTTTATTTTTATTTTCATTAGGAGGTGGATCCAAAAAGATATGGCTGCAATTTATGTCAGAGAGTGTTCTGCCTATGTTTTCCTCTAAGAGTTTAATAGTATCTGGTCTTACATTTAGGTCTTTAATCCATTTTGAGTTTATTTTTGTGTATGGTGTTAAGGAGTGTTCTAATTTCATTCTTCTTTGTTTTGTTTTGTTTTTGTGGTACACGGGCCTCTCACTGTTGTGGCCTTTCCTGTTGCGGAGCACAGGCTCCGGATGCGCCGGCTCAGCGGCCATGGCTCACGGGACTAGCCGCTCCGCGGCATGTGGGATCTTCCCGGACCAGGGCACGAACCCGTGTCCCCTGCATCGGCAGGCAGACTCTCTCAACCACTGCGCCACCAGGGAAGCCCCTAATTTCATTCTTTTACATGTAGTTGTCCAGTTTTTCCAGCACCACTTATTGAAGAGACTGTTTTTTCTCCATTTTATATCCTTGCCTCCTTTGTCACAGATCAGGTGACCGTAGGTGCATGGGTTTATTTCTGGGCCTTCTATCCCGATCCGTTGAGCTATATTTCTGTTTTTGTGCCAGTACCACAGTGTTTGGATTACTGTCGCTTTGTAGTATAGTCTGAATTCAGGGAGTGTGATTCCTCCAGCTTTGTTTTTCTTTCTCAGTATTGCTTTGGCTATTTGGGGTGTTTTGTGTTTCAATACAAATTAAAAAATTTTTTTGTTCTAGTTCTGTGAAAAATGCCATTGGTAATTTAATAGGGATTGTATGGAATCTAGATTGCCAAGGTGACTATCTATAAAAAGTTCTGCTTGAAAAGCTGGCCCTTGGCAGGTGTCTAGGAACTTGAATCATTCTCTGATGAGAGTGGTTCCTGGGCCTGACTGTTTCTGCCAACAGTGCTGACCATGCTTTCCTCCAGGGCGCCTGGCATATTGGGACACAGGCTGGGGGCACCTAGTATCAGCCCCAATCAAAACCCTGGGTGCTAGGTCTCCAGTGAGCTCCCTGGTGAGCAGTACGTCACCTGAGTTGTCACAGTCAGTTGTGCAGGAGCTCAGTGCATCCTGGGACACACAGGAGGAGGCCATGGGGAGATGGCACCTGTCCCTCTGCTTTGCCTCGCAGCCCTTTTCCCTTTGCAGGCTTTGCCTGGTCTCCTCTGGCCTTTGTGAAGCCCAGCTGTGGGTCCGACCACAGCTGAGTCCTGAGGTTCTCCTAGAGAATCACGGATCTGGGGGTGGCCCCGGGGCCGCTGACTCGGCAGTGTTTTCCTGCTTTGCGGGTCGCCGTCCCTGTTTGTACAGTCCTTGTTTCCTCAAGTTGGTTTTTCTGTTTGTTTGGTCTCCATCGTCACATCTGTCTTAATCCCCTGGTTTGCTGCTCATAGGTAAGAGGGGGGGCCTCAAAAGCAGCCTTGGGTGTTGAGTGGGCTTGTGGGTTCTGAGCCTCATGCTGCGGTGGCCTGGGTGGGCTGGTGGTGGGGAGACCTCAGGGTCGATCTCTGGAGGTCTCTCCCAGTTGCCCGCCTGGAGGGTAAGGGTCTGGTAGCCAAGGGATGAAAGGATGTGGGGTCTGCATTGGATGGTCCGTGAGCATTTGGTCACCTAACACATCTGGTTTGGATAGGAGCCAAATGCCATCAGCTGTCCCTCATTCCAGAGACCCTCTGGTTTTTAAATTTTTTAAATAGCAAGCAGAAAAGTAAAAATGTCCTACAGAATCGACTATTTTCTCTTGGTGTACAGTTCTGTAAATTTCAATTCATGTGTGGATCAGTGTTCTCACCACCACAGTGAGGATACAGAACACCTCTATGACCGCACCCCCCAGACTTTTGTACTAGCCTGTTATGACCACATCTTCCCCACCCGCACTCCGGCAACCGTAGATGTGTTCGTCCTGATAGTTTTAACTTTTGAAGATTGTCGTACAGATGGGGTTATGTGTTGCGTAACATCCACCCTTACGACCTCTGCTCCAGCAGGGAACAACACATACAGCCTCCTTCACTCAGAACGATGCCGGCGAGATTCCTGCAAGCTAGAATTCCTTCCTTTTTGCTGCTGACTCATATTCTGCAGCCGGATGTAACCGCAGTCTGTCTGTCCGTTAACCCACGGAGGATGTTTAGGTTGTTTCTGGTTTGGGGCAGTTACGAATACAGCTGCTAAAACAGCTGTGTACATGCTTTTGTGTGAACATAAGCCTTCAGTTCTTTAGGATAAATGCCCACAAGTGGGCTTCCCGGGCTCTATGGAGAGGGTATGGCTGCGTTCTCACCAGTGGTGTGCGAGGGTTCCAGCTGCTCCTTATCCTCCCCAATACTTGGTATTGTCAGTGTTTTATTTTTAATTTTGGCCCCTCTCATGAGTATGCAGTGTTACCTCATCGGGGTTTACCATGCATTTCCCTGATGCAGAGTGATGTGGCGCATCTCTTAATCTGCTTATCTGCCACTTTATGGCCCCTTTGGTGAAGTGTCAATTCAAGTTTCTGCCCACATTTCAACTGAGTTCTTTTTTTTTTTAAATAAATTTATTTATTTTTGGCTGCATTGGGTTTTTGTTGCTGTGCACGCGCTTTCTCTAGTTGCGGCAAGTGGGGACTACTCTTCGTTGCAGTGCGTGGGCTCATTGTGGTGGCTTCTCTTGTTGCAGAGCATAGGCTTCAGTAGCTGTGGCTCACGGGTTCCAGAGCACAGGCTCAGTAGTTGTGGCGCACGGGCTTAGTTGCTCCGCAGCATGTGGGATCTTCCCGGACCAGGGCCTGAGCCTGTGTCCTCGGCATTGGCAGGTGGATTCCTAACCACTGCGCCACCAGAGAAGTTCTCAACTGAGTACTTCATTTTCCTGTTGTTGAGCTGAGAGTTTTAAAATCTATTCTGGATACAAGTCCTCTTTTGAATATATTCTTTGCAGATATTTTCTCCCAGTCTGTAGTCTGCCTTTTTATACTGTTATTTTAATTTTGATGAAGTCCTAGTTATACATTTTTGTCTTCTATGGATTGTGTTTCTGTGTCACATCTAAGAACTCTTTGCCTAACCCCTGGTGACAGGGGTTTTCTTCTACATGATTATTGTTTTACATTTGGATCTATAATCAATTTTGAGTTAATTTATGTATAAGGTTTAAGTTAATGTTCATTTTTTTTTGCATACACGTGACTAATTGTTCCATCACCATTTGTGGAAAAGACTTTTTTTTTCATTGAATTTCTTTTGCATTTCTGACAAAAATCAGTTGGCTGTACTGGTAGAGGTCCATTTCTGGATCCTTTATTCTTCTTTTTCAAAATTGTGTTAGCTCTTCCATTTTCTTTGCCCTTTCATATAAATTTTAGAATCAGCTTGTCTCTATCTGCAAAAACTTGTGCTAGGATTTTGCCTGGCTTTGCATTAAATCCATAGATCAGTCTGGGGAGAACTGACATCTTACTGTGTTGAGCCTTCCAACCCCTGAATTCAGTGTGCCTCTCCATTAGTTTAGGTCTCTTTTCTCTCTCATCAGTGTGTTTTTTTTGTGTGTGTGTGGTACACGGGCCTCTCACCGCTGCGGCCTCCCCCGCCGCGGAGCACAGGCTCCGGACACGCAGGCCCAGCAGCCATGGCTCACGGGTCCAGCCGCTCCACGGCACATGGGACCCTCCTGGACCGGGGCACGAACCTGCATCCCCTGCATCGGCAGGCGGACCCTCAACCACTGCGCCACCAGGGAATCCCTCTCATCAGTGTTTTGAAGCTCTCAGGACCCTGTATTCATTTGCCTGCACAACAAACTAACAGCCTCCCGCCAAGCAGTAGGGGAGGGGAGGGCACTTGGGCCGGCCGGCTTCTCGGGACTCGCAACGGTTCCCTTGCTGGGCTCTTCTCTGTGACCCCCAGATCCAGAGATGCTGGGTCCTGCCAGTTCCTAAGTCTTTTGAGGATTTTGCAGAGAATGTGGCTGGTTCTCAGCTACTCCATTACATGCTTGGGATTTGGCTTCCTCACCTGTGCTGTGTCTGCACCACTTGCTCGTCACTGTCCCAGCACTCATGCTGGCTTCTGTTCTCTTGTCCTTGTCCTTGTATGTTTATGTCTTAAAAAATATTCCCTGTGGTTTTAGGGCAGTTCGGTGAGGGGTGTAACCAGATGTATGTGTTCAGTCTGCCACTTAAACCACATGACCTGATGTTTAGTTCATGTCCCCAGTGGGCTGAAGTCGCCTGCAAAGGGGACCGTGGTGTCAGCGTCCCTGGCTCCCAGCCCGGGGCCTGGTACAAACAGGAGCTCGGTGACCATCAGTCAAGCATGAGAGCCAAGGAACAGGACATTTTGATACACTGTTTGTATCACAGTTCATCTGTTCAAAGAGGATTCCCCTCACTCAGATTTTCAGTTGCCTCCCCAGCTGCTGCCACTGCAAACAGATTACAGGTTGGGAACTTGAACTTGCCGGAGGGCAGGTCCAGGAGAGAAAATCAGTAGGGGATTTCCTTCCACTCTCTCTGTCTCATAGGGTTCCCCCACCCCATTCCTTAGAACAGAAAGAGAGCTCTGTGTCTCCATGCCTGGTGCATAATTCTGGGATTCAGGCTTCCTTTGCGTCTAGTCTGGGACATGCAGGAAGAGAATAAAACCCAAGAAACTCACTGGGTTTGGTCTCTTTCTCCAATCTGCCCACTGCCTTTTACTTTTCAGAAGCTGCTCCGTGCGTCTCTCTAGGGTTTTTTTTCCTTTAATATTTATTTATTTATTTATTTAGGCTGTGCCGGATCTTAGTTGCGGCACACGGGACCTTCGTCGTGGCATGCGGGCTTCTTAGTTGCGGCACGCAGACTCTTAGTTGAAGCATGCTTTCTGTTGTATTCAGTGGGAGGTGCAGGGTGGGTGTGCTTATTCCATTTAACCAGATTTGAAAGCTCCTCTTTTATTTTTCTTTTTGATTATTGATTTATAGATATTCTTTTTATTAATATATTGTGGATACAAGTCCTTTGTCAGATATATATGCGTTGTACATATTTTCTGCCCATCTGGAGCTTGACTTTAATTTTCTTAATAGTGTCTTTGATGAAGTCCATCTTATCAACTTTTTCTGTTATGATTAGTGCTTTTTGTGTCATATCAAATAAATCTTTTTTCCACCCCAAGTTTATGAAGATACTACCCTGTGTTTTCTTCTAGGACAGGTATGATTTTAGCTTTTATGTTTAGGTCTATGATTCCTCTAGAATTAATTGCATTTTCCTAACCATAAAAATGTTATATTTCTTCATTTAGATTTCCTTTAATTTCTCTCTGCAGTGTTTTGTAGTTTTCAGTGTACAGGCCTTACACATCTTTCATTTCTTCCTAAGCATTTTATGTTTTGATGCTGTTGTAGGTGACATTTAAAAATTTTCAGTTTTAGAATTTTCATGGCTAGTAAATAGAATTACGATACTTTTGACCTTGATGATACACTTTTACTTTTTAAAAACCGAACAGATAGATTTATTTTATGTACCTGATCATTCTAATACCTGCGCCTTTGTACATCTGGTTTTGATAGTGGTACCTTTTTCCCTTAGGTGTTTTGTGATTTTTACTATGATCCCATGTTTGATGGAACTTTCTCTGTGGGAATTCTTTGAGGCCTAGGTTGGAAGTGGATTTCTCCAGAAGGTTTTCTTAATTATTTCTGCTAGGTAACTGGGAGCCCTACCAACCCAGGATTATTTTTCAATAAAATTTCATTATCAATGGTAAAAGAAATAGTAAAAGAAATAGTACCCTTGGAGGGCTTCCCTGGTGGCGCAGTGGTTGAGAGTCCGCCTGCCGATGCAGGGGACACGGGTTCGTGCCCCAGTCCGGGAAGATCCCACATGCCTCGGAGAGGCTGGGCCCATGAGCCATGGCCGCTGAGCCTGCGTGTCCGGAGCCTGTGCTCTGCAACGGGAGAGGCCACAACAGTGAGAGGTCCACGTACCACACACACACAAAAAAGTACCCTTGGAGTATGCATTCGGACCACACACTTGTTTAACGGTGAGCTTCTGATGATAAAGTTGTAGCATGCGCAAGGTTTCCTGTTTCTGTCCCGACGCAGCCCTGCCCCCCACCTCCAGCTCAGCCTGCGAGTCCTCTTAAACCCAGACCCAAGTTCTGCTTGGTCACTTTATATGCTAAAGGTGAGCCGTGCCAGCCCTCCAGATGCATGTCTGGGAAACACGGATTCTCTGTTCTAAAAGCCACTCCTCTCCACACTTTCTGTGCCGGGCCCTGGGACGGGAAGAAGGCACAGGGCCTGTCCTCGTGGCACTGGCCATCCGGGGGCAGTAGTTGCTTCAGCTGCCAGCTCAGCGCTGTACACGTGGCTCTCGGCCCTCGCAGTGGCCTTGCAGAGTGGGCTCTGTCCTTGGGGTTTGTGAATGAGAAACCACAGGCCGCAGGGGCTGCAGGGGCTGCCGGGGGTGAGCCTGGGGCCGGGATTTGAGCCCCTGGGTGGGGGCCACCTGGAGGGGAGTGGGGCCGGCAGGGGGTGCCCATGGCTGCACCCATGACCGTCGCCCCTGCTCTCTCGCAGCGGCTGTGCACCCCCGTGTACTGCAGGTACCAGTTCCACAGGACCCCGGTGCACAGGACTGAGGGCCAGCCCCATGGGACCCACGTCTACTTCCAGGACATCAACGTCATCTTCCTTGGGGCCATGCACCCAAGCGACCTGAAGGAATACCTGGAGGGCCCCCCCATGGTGGTGGAAGTTCATGACCGGGACCGCAAGTCAGAGGGGTATTCCCGCAAGCCCGCCCTGTTTGGGGAGGACCCGCTGGATTCGTACCTCAACCTCCAGACCCTAATTTCCCCGAAAGAGATGGAGAACAACCCCTTTGAAACCCAGGATAAGATGTGGGACCCTTACGGGGTTGCCCAAGTCAGCTTTGCCGACCTCCTCCTTGGCCACAAGTACTTGAACCTGGCCGTCCCCGTCCACAGCTGCGAGCCCAAGGCCACGCGCCTCAGCCATGCCAGCAGGAGCAGGAAGGTGGTGGGATTGCGGGTGCCTGGAGACGGCCTGCGGCACAGCCCGATGTCCCCGGGTGACTACCTGGAGGCCAGCTGCCTGCTGAAGCTGCGGGTGGGCGTGGCGGTGCCGCTGCGGGCCGGGACTGAGGCCCTGGACACCAACCCCACGGCCTCCCGGTTTGGCCGTGTCATCTTCGTGTTCACCTCCAGTGAGCTCTCACTCCTGCACGGCCTCCTGCAGGACGTCACCGTGATCAACGCCGGGGCCCTGGGCCTGGACTCCTGCCCTGCGGAGGACATCCAGCAGATCCTGTCCGCCTTGAAGGTGCGGGCAAAGATCCAGGACCAGCCGGACCTGGACGTGCTGACTGGCTTCCACCTGCTGGACGGGCGGGGCTGCCTCCTCATCCTGGAGGGCTTGGCCGACCGGGGCCTGAGGCGGCTGTGGGAGAGCCACCAGAGCCGGTAGGTAGGTCGCCGCGTTTCTGGATGGCAAGGGGTGGCCAAGCTCAGGTTCCGTGTCGTCGACTGTGGGAGGGACCTTTTGATTTGGTGCCGCTTGGGGTTTGTGTAAGGCACTTCGCAGAGCTCAGCAACTGGGAGAGCTGCTTGCCTTTGGTTGAAGCAAAGACTTCAGGGGTATGTGGAAGGGAGGCTGGCTCAGGAAACTGGGTGCTGCCTTCAGACTCCCGAGGCGTCCCCCCACCCCCCGCCAGCCAGCGGGGAGCAGAGTGTTCTGCGTGGCCCTGAGAGGGACACCACAAGAGGGACACCTTGAGACGTCAGCTCGTCCCAAGGGAGACAGGGCGGATTATTGTGAGGCTGGAGTGCTGCTTACGCTGCAGAAGTCCCCTTCCCTGGAGGCCCAGGCACCCTCGATGGCCGCCCCCTGGAGATGTTGCAGAGGCAACGGAAGTGTCCCCTTCTGGGCCGCAGCAGGTGGCCGCTCGTTGTCCTTCCGTTCTTTAGTTTTGGTGACGGGATAAGTCTCTTTTTCTTTCATGATTTGCAGCTATCCTAGTTTAGATCAATAGGGCCTTCCTTCTCTAGTCTGGAGGCCCCCCTATCTGTTCTCAGAGCTCAGATGCCCCATGACTCAGATGCTGACAACAGCAGGGAGTCCGGATGTTGACTTTGTCCACTCGGGGGGGGGGGGAGGAGCGGCCTGCCTTGATGTTCTCATGGCCAAGAGCACGGGGGTGGGGGAGGCAGGGAGGGTGCCTCCTGGCTGGTTATCCTCCCAGGAGAACTGAAAGCATGCATACACACAAAAACGTGCACATGGATGTTCATAGCACCATTATTTATAATAATCGGAAAGTGAGACACCTCAAATGTTCATCTGCTGATGAACAAAACATCCATACCATGGAATAATATTCAGCCGTCAAAAAGGAATGAAGTATTGATACAGATACTTCAACATGGATGAACCTTAAAACATTATGCTAGGGGACTTCCCTGGTGGTGCAGTGGGTAAGACTCGCGTTCCCAATACAGGGGGCCCGGGTTTGATCCGTGGTCCGGGAACTAGATCCCTCATGCATGCCACAGCTAAGAGTTCGCATACCACAGCTAAGGAGCCAGTGAGCTGCAACTAAGAAGCCTGCCTGCCGCAACTAAGGAGCCCGTGAGCTGCAACTAAGGAGCCTGAGAGCTGCAACTAAGGAGCCCGCCTGCAGCAACTGAGACCTGGCTCAACCAAGCCAAACAAACAAACAAACAAAAACTCATTATGCTAAGTGACCTGGAGGGAATTGTGCTAAGTGAAATAAGTCAGAGAGAGAAAGACAAGCACTGTATGTTATCACCTACATGTGGAATCTAAAAAATAAACTAGTGAATACAACAAAAAAGAAACAGACTCACCGAGAGGACAAACTAGTGGTTACCAGTGGGGAGAGGGAAGGGGGGGAGGGGCAAGATAGGGGTAGGAGAGGAAGAGATACAGGGTATTGCATATAAAATAAATAAGCTACAAAGATCTGTACAGCACAGTACAATATTTTATAGTAACTGTAAATGGAGCATAATCTATAAAAATTTTGAATGACTATGTTGTACACCTAAAAGTAATATTGTAATCAACTATGCCTCAATTAAAAATTATGCTAATAGGGACTTCCCTGGTGGCACAGTGGTTAAGAATCTGCCTGTCAGTGCAGGGGATGCGGGTTCAATCCCTGGTCCAGGAAGATCCCACATGCCGCAGAGCAACTTAGCCTGTGCGCCACAACTACTGAAGCCCGCGTGCCTAGAGCCCGTGCTCCGCAATGAGCAACCACCACAGTGAGAAGCCCGTGCTCCACAACGAAGAGTAGCCCCCGCTCGCCGCAACTAGAGAAAGCCAGCGTGCAGCAACAAAGACCCACCACAGCCAACAATAAATAAATTTAAATTTTATGCTAATAAAAGGAGTCAGACATAAAAGGCTACCTGTTATATGATTCCACTCGTATGAAATGTCTAGAATAGTCAAGTCCGTAGAGATAGATCAGTGGTTTCCAAGGTCTGAGAGGAGGGATGCAGGAGAAGTGGGGAGTGATGAAAATGTTCTAGGATTAGACAGCGTTTGTGGTTGCACAACATTGGGAGTACACTAAAACCGCTGAATTGTACACTTATTTTGGGGGGGGTATACTATTTTATTCAAATATTTAAATTTCACCATCAAATACTGAACTTAAGTATATGCTGGCCCTGTGTTTAGATTTTTGAAATAAAGGTGGACAGACAGCTTTAAGGGTGCAATGTATTAAACACTGCATGATATATTAAACAATTAGAGAAAATCTAGGGGTGCTATAACTCTATATACCTTTGTACATTGAGTGGTGTTAAGTATAGGGACAAGGCCAGCACCTGGAGGAAAAGCCCATTGAGGACTGAACAGAGGCCCTCAGCTGCTATCAGAATCTCCCCTTGACTTTCAACAAACCAAGGAGTCTGTCCGCGTACAGAAACCACCGAATCTGGGGCAAACAGCAACAGGATAAATGTTAAGGAATTGGCTCTTGCCAGTTAGGACTCTGGGGGCCGGTCTGAAGCACGCGGGGCTGGCTAGAGCTGGGACATGTTGCAGCTCAAGTCTGGGATCTGTAGGTCAGAGCAACAATCGATTCTAGAGACAGAATGGTGAGTGCATTCTGCAAAAGCTCCCAGGGTTTGCCGACAAGTTCCTAGGATGCTCTCCTCAAATGGCAGGAATCGTACACTTCAAAAGAGTGAACTTCATGGTGTGTAGGAAAGAACTTGGCCTGGCCCGAGAGAGGTCTGGCTTTTGCCCTTGGCTTCTGGGAGGTGATCTGTGTCATGCCTGATAGGAGTGTCTTTGGTTAGGTTGGGGGCTGACCACACTGGATCTTAGGCTGAAGCCTCACCAGAGAGTCACAGGATGGAGGTTGGTGGGGCTGGAAAGACCAACAGCGTGACTTAGGGCAGGGGCTTTGGGTCATGCAGTGTCATGGGCACGTTTTTGTGTGGATGCATGCTTTCAGTTCTCCTGAGCAGATAACCAGCCACGAGGTAGCCTCCCCCTGCCTGCCAACCCCTGCTGTGCTCTTGGCCATCAGCACATCAAGACACGCCCGCTCCTGACATGGAAACTGAGATTGCTATGTGGGCCATCAATCAATCAATCAGTCATTAATGGAGCCCCAATAAAAACTCTGGACACCAAGGCTAGGGGGAGCTACTCTGTGTAGTGATTCTTTCGTCATCTTAAAAATATCTTTTCCAAAGAAAAAGTTTTGAATTTTGATAGAGTCCAATTTATTGATTATTTTTTCTTTTATACACTATGCTTTTAGAGACATGTTTAAGAATTCTTCACAAAGCCTTAGGTCTTGAGTATTTTTTCTGTTTTCTTCTAAAAGATTCATAGTTTTATGGTTTACTTTTAAGTTTATGATTCGTTTTGAGTTAATTTTTGTATAAAGTGCAAGGTTTAGATTGAGTTTTTCCCTTTTTTAGAAAAATTGAGGTATACTTCGCATGTAACAGTATGTTAGCTTTGGGCATACAATTTCATGATCCGATATTTGTATATGTTGTGAAATGATCACCACAATAAGTCTAGCTAACATCCATCATCATACAAGTTACAGAATTTTTTGTGATGAGAATGTTTAACGCCTACTCTCTTAGTAACTTTCAGATATGCAATACAGTATCACTAACTATAGTCACAGTGCTGTACATAACTAGATGTCTTTGTAACCTTTTGACCCCCTTCATCCATTTTGCTCACTCCACACACCCTGCCTCTGGCCGGGCAGCCACCAGTTTGTTCTCTGTATCTGTGAGCTTGGGTTTTTACTATTTTGCTTCTGTTTTTTTAGATTGCACGTGTAAATGAGATCATATGGTATCTGTCTTTCTCTGACTTATTTCACTCAGTATGATGCCCTGGAGGTACATCCATGTTGTCCGTGCTGTCGAGATTCTCTTTTTTTATGATGGAATAAGGTTTCATTGTGTAAATGAACACATTTTCTTTCTTTTTTTATTAATCCATCAGCAGACACTTAGGTTGTTTCTGTATCTTGGCTATTGTAAATAATGCTGCATTGGACATTGCGATGCAGATATCTGTTCGAATTAGTGTTTTTGTTTCCTTAGGATGAATACCCAGAAGTGAAACTGCTGGATCATATGGCAGCTCTATTTTTAACTTTTTGAGGCACCCCAAAGTGTTTTCCATAGTAGCTGTACCAATTTATTAATACATCCTTACCAACAGTGCTTGAGGGTTTCCTGTACTCCACATCCTCAACAAAATTATTATTTCTTGTCTTTTTTATAATAGCCGTCTCAACAAAATGATTATTTCTTGTCTTTTTTTATAATAGCCATTCTCAACAGGTATGAGGTAATAGTTCACTTTTGCTTCAATTTGCATTTCCCTGATGATTAGTGATGTTGAGCATCTTTTCCTGTACCTGTTGGCCATCTGTTTGTCATCTTTGGTGAAACGTTTATTCAGATCTTCTGCCCATTTATTTATTTATTTTTCCTTTTCTGTGATTTTATTGACTTTAAAATTATTTTTTATTGAAGTATAGTTGATTTACAGTGTGTTAATTTCTGCTGTACAGCAAGATGATTCAGTTATACATATATATATACACACACACACACAGGTTTTTTTAGCACCTTCATTTCTTTCTTTTTTTTTAAGATTATTTATTTTTGGCTGCTTTGGGTCTTCGTTGCTGTGCATGGGCTTCTCATCATGGTGGCTTCTCTTGCTGTGGAGCACAGGCTCTAGGCATGCAGGGTTCAGTAGCTGTGGCATGAGGGCTCAGTAGTTGTGGCACACGGGCTCTAGAGCACAGGCTCAGTAGTTGTGGCTCATGGGCTTAGTTGCTCCGCGGCATGGGGGATCTTCCCAGACCAGGGTGCAAACCATGTCCCCTGCATTGGCCGGCGGAGTCTTAACCACTACGGCACCAGGGAAGTCCCCACACATTCTTTTTTTTAATATTCTTTTCCATTACGATTTATCACAGGAAACTGAATATAGTTCCCTGTACTATACGGTAGAACCTTGTTGTTTATTCTATATATAATAGCTTACATCTGCTAACCCCAACCTCCCACTCATCCCTCTCCCATCCCCCTCTCCCTTGGCAACCACAAGTCTGTTTTCTATGCCCATGAGTCTGTTTCTGTTTCGTAGATAAGTTCATTTGTGTTATATTTTAGATTCCATGTATAAGTGATATCCTATGGTATTTGTCTATTTCTTTTTTTAAAAAAAATTATTTGGCCATGCTGGGTCTTAGTTGTGGCATGAGGGATCTTCAGCTGTGGCATGTGGGATCTAGTTCCCTGACCAGGGATCGAACCTGGGCCCCCTCCATTGGGAGCACGCAGTCTTAGCCACTGGACCACCAGGAAAGTCCCTATCTTTCTCTTTCTGACTTATTTCACTTTTTATGATCATCTCTACATCCATGCATGTTGCTGCAAATGGCATTATTTCATTTTTTAATGGCTGAATAGTATCCCATTGTATATATGTACCATATCTTCTTTATCCATTCATCTGTTAATAGACATTTATGTTGTTTCCATGTATTGGGTATTGTGAATAGTGCTGCTATGAACATAGGGGTGCATGTATATTTTTGGATTATAGTTTTGTCTGGATATATGCCCACGAGTGGGATTGCAGGATCATCTGGTAGCTTTATTTTTAGTTTTCTGAGGAACCTTCATACTATTTTCCATAGTGGCTTTACCAACTTACACTCCTACCAACAGTGCAAGTGGGTTCCCTTTTCTCCACACCCTCTCCAGCATTTATTATTTGCAGACCTTTTAATGATGGCCATTCTGACTGGCGTGAGATGGTACCCCACTGCAGTTTTGATTTGCATTTCTCTAATAATTAGTGATGCTGAGCATCTTTTCATGTGCCTATTGGCCATCTGTATGTCTTTTTTAGAGAAATGTCTCTTTAGGTCTTCTGCCCATTTTTTGATTGGGTTGTTTGTTTTGTTGTTGTTGAGTTGTATGAGCTGTTTGTATATTTTGGAAATTAAGCCCTGTCAGTCGCATCATTTGCAAATATGTTCTCCCATTCTGTAGGTTGTCTTTTCACTTTGTTTATGGTTTCCTTTTCTCTGCAGAAGCGTGTAAGTTTGATTAGGTCCCATCTGTTTATTTTTGTTTTTATTTCTTTTGCCTTGGGAGATTGACCTACGAAAACATTGGTAAGATTTATGTCAGAGAATGTTTTGCTTATGATCTCTTCTAAGAGTTTTATGGTGTCATGTCTTACGTTTAAGTTTTTAAGCCACTTGAGTTTATTTTTGTGTATGGTGAGAGGGTGTGTTTTAACTTCATTGATTTACATGCAGCCGTCCAACTTTCCCAGCACCACTTGCTGAAGAACCTGTCTTTTTCCCATTGTATATTCTATTTTTTTTAAAAAATAAATTTATTTATCTTTGGCTGCGTTGGGTCTTCTTTGCAGAGCGCGGGCTTTCTGTAGTTGCTGTGAGTGGGGTGCTACTCTTCGCTGCGGTGCTTGGGCTTCTCATTTTGGCGGCTTCTCTTGTTGTAGAGCATGGGCTCTAGGCACGCGGGCTTCAGTATTTGTGGCTCGCGGGCTCTAGAGCACAGGCTCCGTAGTTGTGGCGCACGGGCATAGTTGCACCATGGCACGTGGGATCTTCCCGGACCAGGGCTCAAACCTGTGTCCCCTGCATTGGCACGTGGGTTCTAAACCACTGCACCCCCAGGGAAGTCCCGCCTGTTGTATATTCTCGCCTCCTTTGTTTAAGATTAATTGCCCATAGGTGTGTTGGTTTATTTCTGAGTTATCTGTTCTGTTCCGTTGATGTCTGTTCCATATGTCTGTTTTTATGCCAGTACCATGTTGTTTTGATTACTGTAGCTTTGTAGTATTGTCTGAAGTCTGGAAGAATTATGCCTCCTGCTTTTTAAATTTTTTTTTCCCTTAGGATTACTCTGGCAATTCTGATTCTTCTATGGGTCCATATAAATTTTTGGATTATCCTACTTCTGTGAAAAATGTCATGGGTAATTTGATAGGGATCACATTAAATCTGTAGATTGCTTTGGGTAGTATGGTCATTTTAATAATATTAATTATTCAAATCCAAGAGCATGGGATATCTTTCCATTTCTTTGAATCCTCTTCACTTACCTTTATTAATGTTTTCTAGTTCTCAGCGTATAAGTCTTTCACCTCCTTGGGGAGGTTTATTCCTATGTATTTTATTTTTTGGGTTGCAATTTTATTTTATTTATTTATTTTTAATTAGTTGGCTATAGGTGCATGGGTTTATCTCTGGACTTTCTATCTTGTTCCATTGATCTATGATCTATATCTCTGTTTTTGTGCCAGTACCATATTGTCTTGATTACTGTAGCTTTGTAGTATAGTCTGAAGTCAGGGAGTCTGACTCCTCCAGCTCCGTTTTTTTCCCTCAAGACTGCTTTGGCTCTTCGGGGTCTTTTGTGTCTCCATACAAAATTGAAGATGATTTGTTCTAGTTCCGTAAAAAATGCCACTGGTAATTTGATAGGGATTGCATTGAATCTGTAGATTGCTTTGGGTAGTATAGTCATTTTCACAATATTGATTCTTCCAATCCAAGAACATGGTATATATCTCCATCTGTTGGTATCATCTTTGATTTCTTTCATCAGTGTCTTACAGTTTTCTGCATACAGGTCTTTTGTTTACCTAGGTAGGTTTATTCCTAGGTATTTTATTCTTTTTGTTGCAGTGGTAAATGGGAGTGTTTCCATAATTTCTCTTTCAGATTTTTCATCATTAGTGTCTAGGAATGCAAGAGACTTCTTGCATTAAGTTTGTATCCTGCAACTTACCAAATTCATTGATTAGCTCTAGTAGTTTTCTGGTGGCATCTTTAGGATTCTCTATGTATAGTATCATGTCATCTGCAAACAGTGACAGTTTTACTTCTTCTTTTCCAATTTGTATTCCTTTTATTTCTCATTCTTCTCTGATTGCCATGCCTAGGATTTCCAAAACTATGTTGAATAATAGTGCTGAGAGTGGACATCCTTGTCTCATTCCTGACCTTAGAGGAAATGCTTTCAGTTTTTCACCATTGAGAATGATGTTTGCTGTGGGTTTGTCGTATATGGCCTTTATTATGTTGATGCAGGTTCATTCCATGCCCACTTTCTGGAGTTTTTATCATAAATGGGTGTTGAATTTTGTCAGAAGCGTTTTCTGCATCTGTTGAGATGATCATATGGTTTTTATTCGGCAATTTGTTAATATGGTGTATCACATTGATTGATTTGCGTATATTGAAGAACCCTTGCATCCCTGGGATAAATCCCACTTGATCATGGTGTATGAACCTTTTAATGTGTTGTTGGATTCTGTTTGCTAGTATTTTGTTGAGGATTTTTGCATCTGTAGTCATCAGTGATATTGATCTGTAATTTTCTTGTTTTGTAGCATCTTTGTCTGGTTTTGGTATCAGGGTGATGGTGGCCTCATAGAATGAGTTTGGGAGTGTTCCTTCCTCCGTAATTTTTTGGAAGAGTTTGAGAAGGATGGGTGTTAGCTCTTCTCTAAATGTTTGATAGAATTCACCTGTGAAGCCATCTGGTCCTGGACTTTTGTTTGTTGGAAGATTTTAATCACAGTTTCAGTTTCATTACTTGTGATTGGTCTGTTCATATTTTCCGTTTCATCCTGGTTTAGTCTTGGAAGTTTATACCTTTCTAAGAATTTGTCCATTTCTTCCAGGTTGACCATTTTATTGGCATAGAGTTGCTTGTAGTAGTCTCTTAGGATGCTTTGTATTTCTGCGGTGTCTGTTGTAACTTCTCCTTTTTCATTTCTAATTTTATTGATTTGAGTCCTCTCCCTCTTTTTCTTGATGAGTCTGGCTAATGGTTTATCAATTTTGCTTATCTTCTCAAAGGACCAGCTTTTAGTTTTATTGATCTATGCAATTGTTTTCTTTGTCTCTATTTCATTTATATCTGCTCTGGTCTTTACGATTTCTTTCCTTCTGCTAACTTTGGGTTTTGTTTGTTCTTCTTTCTCTAGTTCCTTTAGGTGTAAGTTTAGATTGTTTATTTGAGATTTTTTCTTGTTTCTTGAGGTAGGCTTGTATAGCTGTGAACTTCCCTCTTAGAACTGCTTTTGCTGCATCCCATAGGTTTTGGATTGTCGTGTTTTCATTGTCATTTGTCTCTAGGTATTTTTTGATTTCATCTTTGATTTCCTCAGTGATCCCTTGGTTACTTAGTAATGTATTGTTTAGCCTCCACGTGTTTGTGTTTTTTCCTTTTTTTCCCCTGTAACTCATTTCTAATCTCATAGCATTGTGGTCAGAAAAGATGCTTGATATGATTTCAGTTTTCTTAAATTTCCTGAGACTGGATTTGTGACCCAAGATGTGATCTATCCTGGAGAATGTTCCATGTGCACTTGAGAAGTGTAATCTGCTGGTTTTGGATGGAATGTCCTGTAAATATCAATTAAATCTTTCTGGTCTATATTGTCACTTAAAGCTTCTGTTTCCTTATTTATTTTCATTTTGGATGACCTGTCCATTGGTATAAGTGAGGTGTTAAGGTCCCCCACTATTGTTGTGTTACTGTCGATTTCCTCTTTTATAGCTGTTAGCATAGCAGTTGCCTTATGTATTGAGGTGCTCCTGTGTTGGGTGCATATATATTTATAATTGTTACATCTTCTTCTTGGATTGATCCCTTGATCATTATGTAGTGTCCTTCCTTGTCTCTTGTAACATTCTTTATTTATTTTTTTTTTTCTGAATAACCATAGTTTATTTGTCCGTCATTCTTTTTTTTTTTTTTAACAT
>RJWK010038103.1:0-20971 GCA_004363435.1 Platanista minor
CCTCTCATTCACCATGGACTGGAGGGGCATCTCAGAGTCTAGGAAAAAGCAAGAAACAAGCAAATGCTGTATTAATTAGCAGAAATATACTGAAGACTCATCAGCCACCAAGGCCTCCCTCTGCAGTCCCCATGAGAGGAACTTTGACTTACCTTGGTACCTGCAGCAGGTGGCACTGGGCATCCTTGGCTCAGGCACTAAGCAAGTGCAGGTTGAATAGAAGAAAAGAAGAAAAAAGAATAGCTGAGTGGATGTTCTAGCTAGCTCACTTCCTGGGCTAAATTTCATTGTCTTCTTACACAAGAAAGAGACGCTCTATCCCAGAAAAGCTTTTCTCCCCTCCTCCCAAAGACACACACACACACACACACACACACACACACACACACACACCTTTAAACCTTCTGACTTTTTTCCTCAATTTCTTCCCAGGCAATTAGCGTTACGAAAAGCTTCACTAAAACTGTTATTCTCCAGCCACCACAAAGCATGTGGGTTATCCTTAACGTTCTCGCAAGACGTCCAAAACCTTCTGTAACACACTGCCGGGACATTCAGAAAAGAAGAATTTCACATATGCTGTAAAACGGGAGAGGAACCTACATTCTTCAAATTACAGGTTATGCTTCTTGCTGAGATATGCATCTTCTTAACATTGAACCCGATGCTAAAAGCCTAGAAATGTCAGGTGACCTCAGAAGTATACAATGTTCTATTTTGTATATTTTGTATTTTTCAGCCAACAACTCTTTATTCCTCTGCAGAAGCTTTCTTTTAGTGTAATGTCTTTTTTTTTTTTTTTTTTTTCATTTTGCAGGACTCTCGAATTCTACCTTTTCCACCGATCTTGGTTTATTGTTAAAAATAAATGCCTTCCTTTAAAGAAACTCCCACCTTTTGTGCTGTTCTTGGAGGAAAAAGGGGAAAGTGAGCTATAAAGAAAACAATGACTTTGGCTGCCATGAGGTGGGAATGATTTTAAAAGCCTCCATCCAGTTGAGCAGAAAACCCGTGGCCCTTTAAAGCTGAACCCCTGGAAGCTGCACTGCACATAATTGGAATCAGTGTGAATATCACATGCAACAAAATGAGAAAATGTCACTAACTTTTCCTTCTTCAGTGAAGAAATGCTTACTTTTCTGTTCTAAGGGCTTGAAAGGACCAGTTCAGATGAGAGCAATATTTTCCCCATTCTCTTATGTGTGAGTTCCTATTGCCCTCTGGAAAGGAAGCTTCAAATCAGAAAAAGCTTTGGGACAGAATTGCTGCTCTGTTTTCTTTATAAATGTCCATTCATGAAATACCAAAGGGTACCTCCTACATTAATGAGAGAGCTGCATACACCGAACCACACCATACATGCTGAGCAAGTGAGAACAAGGGATGCTGTGGCAGCACCAGAAGTTAAGCTGGTTTGGGCCAGGACAAAGCACTGTGACAGTTCCCTGAATGGGAGTTTAAAACTGTAAAATCCACAGCACCTCACAGTTAGATGGGGCTATGAGAGGGGTGGCTTGGCAACCAGAATATCTGGGTTCAATTCTGCTTTTGTAAGGATTTCAGATAAAATGCAAGATGTCAATTAAATGTGAATTTCAGATTAATAATGAATATATTTTATTTATTGTCTATAAGCATGAGATATACTAAAAGTTGAATGTTATTTTAAAAGTTATACGGGAAAGAAAATTTAAAAAATAAAAGTTATATGGGAGATTGAGGTACAAACTTCCAGTCTCAAAATAAATGTCCTAGGTATAAAATGCACAGTGTGGGGAATATAGTCAATAATAATGTAATATCTTTGTATGGTGACAGATGGTAACTAGACTTACAATGGTGATCATTTTGCAATGTATAGAAATACTGAATTACTGTGTTGTGCATCGGGAACTAACATAGTGTTGTAGGTCAGTTATACTTCAAAACAAACAAACTCAGAGAGAAAGAGATCAGATTTGTTGTTACCGGGGAGAGGGAGATGAAGGTGGTCAAAAGGTACAAACTTCCAGTTATAGGATAAATAAGTATGAGGGATGTGACGTATAGCATGATAAATATAATTAATGCTGTTGTGTGCTATATGCGAAAGCTGTTAAGAGAGCAAGTCCTAAGAGTTCTCATCACAGGAAAAAATATTTTTTCTTTCATTCCGTATCTACATGAGATGATGGATGTTCACTAAACTTATTGTGATAATCATTTCATGATGTATGTAAGTCAAATCATTATGCTGATCACCTTAAACTTATATAGTGCTATATGTCAATTGTATCTCAATACAGCTGGAAGGGAAAAATTGTATGGCAAAATCTGAAAGCTCTTAATTGTACCATTTATTTGCTATATGACTCTAATCTCACCATGCTTTTATTGTCTCATGGGGGTAATAATATCCCCAAATAGTGGAAGTAATATTCCCAAGTAGCGGCCCTCTGTACAAGATTGTTATGAGGATTAAATGAGTTAATATATTTGTGAAGTAGTTAGAACAGCCCTGACACATCATAAGTACTATGTAGATGTTTGTTTAAGAAAAATAAAAAATATATTTGTGAAAAAAAAATCAGGGGCCATATGAGTCAAGACATAAGCTTCACAAATGAATGCACCTGTTACCTTTATCTTAGAGTCCTAAGGACCAAAACTGGATGAGCTGAATGGGGTGGTCAAGGAAAAACCTAGCTTCAAACCCACAAGCACTAGTAGAGGTGAACCTGTCTAGCTGGAGTCATAAGGGCTATAAACATCATTGGTGAGCCGACCAGATCCACTCAAGGGAGTGTCAAATGGTTTACGCTGGATGTAAGCAAAGCGGCATCCACTTTGGCTCTTAAGGAAGGAAAGGCAGAAAGTTGGTCTAGAAAGTTGATTGCATCTGTCTGAGGTTTTCTCTTTCCAGGGGTGAAGGTGGAAATAGAGGAGAAACAACAGAGATATTCTTGGGTTACAATGGTGTCTCTGGTGGTTTTGTCTGGTTCTTCCCAAGGGGTGCACAGAGCACGGGAGTGACTACAGGACTTACAGCTTTGGGACCACAGTGAGTGGGGAAGAGGGACCCATCATCCGTGACCCACTAACTCACTGTGCCCAGCCACTGTTGCATGATTCATACATTGCTTTTCCTGAGCTGTGCTTTCAAATTATTAACACGGCTTAGTCCTCTCCTCAGGAGGGAGCAGGGGACAAGCACACAGCTGAGTGTAGGTGCAGAGCCATTGCTGAGGGGTGCTTGTAGGATCACAGCCAAGAAGGACATACTATGTGTCACAAGACAGAGGGGACAACAGGACAGAAATGGGAGAGTGGGCCACCTGCTCCCTATCTGGGAGGCCAAAGGCAAGGCCAGGTGAAGGAAGTCGCTGATAATATGAATGAGTATTAGCCCCTGCAGTCCTGCTGGTGACCCCAGAGCAGCACCCCAGCTCCTGCAAGAAGCCCAGCAAGCTCAGCATCTCACTGGTCTTTCCTAAACACATATATCTCTCTGGTATTTGCATTCATTATTTTGCATTTGTTTTTTGTTTTTTGTTTTTAACATCTTTATTGGAGTATAATTGCTTTACAATGGTGTTAGTTTCTGCTTTATAACAAAGTGAATCAATTATACATATACATATCTTCCCATATCTCCTCCCTCTTGCATCTCCCTCCTTCCCACCCTCCCCATTTGTTTATCTGTCGCTCTCTGCTGTGGACTGTGCCTTTCTTGGCCCTTTCTGCATTTTTCCCTTGTGAGCTTCTATCAGTTCTGGGAGGAAGGGATGTCTGCAGACCCGCCCTCACCCTGATGTCCATGCTGTTCTCACGTTCAGCCCAGTAATCCCCTGTGCTCCATCACTGGGTGTGGAATGAGTGAAAGGACACTCCCCAGTGATCAAGCCGGACATCGTGGGCCCTGGCCAAGGAATAAAGGGTCTTGCATTTTGCATCTCTCTCTGGGCCTCACTGGGTCCATTGGTGGTGGCTCCCTCTGGTCTGTGCAGTTTTGCTGAGCTCAACAATGTTTAATGACCATCAACCAGAGCCCGGCCCCATGTCCAGCACTGCAGACTAGGTCATATGTCACCTGATACTTATTGAAGGCTGGCTACATGCCACACCTGACACACATCACTTCATTTTTTATAACAAATTTCTGAGAGAGGTATAATTATTAATCCTATCTTACTGAGTCCCGCCTTATAGGAACTCATAAATGACGAAGAGACATCAGACCACGATATAGTGTGAATATTGTAGTATTTAGTCAAAAGGGTGTCTTTGTTCCACTTAGTTGACAGGCACGCGGCCTGGTCCTGGAGAACAACAGTAGGCAAGATGAGCGTGATCTCTGCCCCTGTGGCACATGCAGGTCAGCAGGAGGACAACAAATAAGCAGGGACAGGAAAGACAGTGGGGGTAGCCCCTCTCACATTTTGTAGGAGGACTTCTCAGGGCAGGGGTCTCCCACCAAGCCTGGGGAGAGTTTTTGCAGAAGGTAAGTGTTCCAGCTTTCTCTTACAGTCTCCAAAACTAAGGAGCTTAAAACAGCAACGGGTCATTATCTCCCACCACTGTGTGGACTCACTGGGCCCAGGGAGACAGTTCTCACTTCAGATTTCTCCAGTCGTTGCTGTCAGATGCTGGACAGAGCTGGAGACAGCTGAGGTCTCGGCCAGGCTGTACGTTGAGATGGGCTTCCTTGCTCACATCTGGTACCTTGGAAGAGCTGGGGCTGACCGAGCATCTCCACCTTGGTGGGATCTCTCCACATGGCTAGGCTGGCCTTCTGTACGGCATGCTCAAGCATCTTACATGGTGTCCGACTGTCTCCAGAACCAGTGTTCCAAGATATCATTGTAGAGAGCACAGGGAGCACAGCTCCAGCCTTGGGAGCCACCTAAAAGTATTTATCTCTCATTCTGTTGGTTATAAGTGAATCCCAGGTCAGCTCAAATTTAAGAGGAGCAGCCCTATATCCAAAAGGCATGAATCTGGGAGGTTGGTTCATTGGGGAACCATGGAAACTAGCTACCATAGTAAGGAGTAAGGACAGTGAGGCTGCAATAATAGAAGAACATATGAGGTCCTCAAGTGATTAAAGTAAAACTTGTCGCTGACTGAGGATCAACTCATTAGGAACAGATGTTGACATATTCATATATTGTATATATAATTAAAATATGATACATTTCTTTTTTAAATTTTTATTGGAGTATAGTTACTTTACAATGTTGTGTTAGTTTCTGCTGTACAGCAAAGTTAATCAGCCATATGTATACCTGTATCCCCTCTGTTTTGGATTTCCTTTCCATTTAGGTCACCACAGAGAACTGAGTCGAGTTCCCTGTGCTCTACAGTCAGTTCTCATTAGTTATCTATTTTATACATAGTAGTGTTTATATGTCACTCCCAATCTCTCTGTTCATCCCACCCCCCCCTCCTCCCTTGGTTTCCATACATTTGTGATTTGCCAATAAGTTCATACGTATCATTTTTCTAGATTCCACATATAAACGATATTACACGATATTTGTTTTCCTCTTTCTGACTTACTTCACTCTGTATGACAGTCTCTAGGCCCATCCACGTCTCTGCAAATGGCACAATTTCATTCCTTTATATGGCTGAGTAACTTTCCATTGTATATATATGTACCACATCTAATTACCATCTAATAACCATCTTACAAAGTGGGTATCATCACTTTTGTCTTAAAAGGTGGGATCTCAGATTCAGAGAAATTAAGTAACTACTCAAAGCCACATGCCCTTGCAGTGGTCACACTGGGATTTGAAACAAGGTAAGGTTGTATGTTGAGCCATACTCAAAGGTCACCTGTGCTTAGACAACAGAGATTTCATAAAGGAGGTGATGCTATCACAGTGTTTTAAAAAATAAATAGGAGCCTCCCAGGCATATAAAAAGAAGAGGCATTACAGAAAGGAAACATGTATGCAAAGGATTCCTGGGTTGAAATCCTGTGCCCTGTTCATTATTGCAAAAGTGTGAACTGCGGGGTTCAGGGTTAGAAGATGCACAGGAAGGAAAGGGGTTGTCATGGAGTGCCACATCTACCAAGACAAGTCACTTTATCCTGTAGCAATGGGGAGCTGCAAAATTATTTTAAGTAGGTGAGTAGCATATGTCCTCTTGGCCTTCCAAGAGAGGTGTGAGGATCTAGGTCTCAGAGGGCCCACGTCCTTTTCTTGGCAGACAGAGGGACAGACCTCTGCACCTGGTTGCACAGACTGGGCTCTAGATGACATGAAGTGGGTTTAGTTATAGCCACTCCTCTGATTCTTAGCACTGAGTTTGCCACCTCTTGGGCAACCAGTGAATGGCATGGGCAGATGGATGGAAGGACAAATGATGGATGCTTTAAATAAGCAAAATGTGCCACAACTTATAACTCTTAAAAAGGTAACATGCAGACAAAAGTAGGCATTGTCCTTTCCTATGAAACTGACCAGAGCAATCAACTACCTCTGCTCAAAGTGCTGTCTGAGCTCTGGACCCACAACTTTATGAATCCCTAGCTGACTTTCCCTTGCATTGACCCATCTGGCCTGGTTGTAACTGCTGCCCATGCCAGCAGCCTGCCTTGATGTTCTCACTTTCCCTCTCTTCTCAGGAGGCACAGCCCAGTGGACAGTCATGTTCACCACCTTATTTAGCGAGCCCTGTGGTCTACAAGGGAACCATTCTCAACTCGATGTCCTCAATCCTGAACATTGTCTTCACCGCTATCTTGTGGAGATCTCAAACGTGAACACTCAAATCTGAACTCATTATCTCCTTCAACTCCTTACCTTCTGCCCTGCAACGAGTTCTTCAGGCTGGGTTAATTGTACCACCGTCTAGTAAGTCAGAACCCTGAGAGCTAGCTGGGGCTCTTTCTATTTCATTCACCATCACATAACATTGGTCACTGAGTCATGGCAATCTCTCCTCCTAAATAGTTCTTAAGTATGCCCTCTCCTTGCCAATGACACTGCCAAGCCCCGTCTCAGACTCTCAGCATCTTTCAGCAGCCTCTCAACTGGTTTCTCTGCCTCCAAGCTCAACTCCCCTGGTTTATCTCCGAACCCTACCCCCCAAAATTCTCCTAATAGGCAGACTCTATTATTTCACTCTGAGACTCAGTGGTTTAATATTGAGAAGAAGTTCAAACTCCATAACATAATTTTGTGATATGCTTTTTTGCTTCTTTCTTGTGTCCCAACACCCACTGTCCTTCCTGTGTGCATACATGTTTGCTTGAGCCACCTGCACATCCTCAGACACACCCTCACCTCAGCTCCAGTCTATCTTGCCTTTGAGCCTCTGTACACACTGTTCTCTTATGCTTTATACCTGGAATAGTCCTACCTCTCTCAACTTCTGGGTGAACATCTGCTCCTTCAAGAGTCAACCTACTCTGTGGAAATCACTATTGTCCCAACTCCACTGTCCTGCTCCATAATATAATACCTTCCAATCAATTGAAAGCAACTTCTACTATCCATTTCCCTTTCAGAGCTATCCTGAGTAATAAAGAAAAACATGTTCAAAAAGAATTATTTTTCCTACCTGTTTCTGAATTCCTAAAATACCTTTCTCACTTGCCTTTATAGAAGGATGACTGTGACTTACACTTATGTCTATGGGTGCAAAATAACCTTTCCTATAAGCAATTTTAGTGAATACAGGAACGGGAAGAATTAAAATGTTGGTAATATCATGGATTTGCTCAAGGCCATACCTGGTGCTTTTGTACCTTCTAAATCCCTCAAACCTCAGTCCTGAAATGAGCCTGTTTTGAATGCCCAGCTGCTCTATATAAAATTAAAAGTGCTAAACTTTCTGTCCCCAAGGTAAAATGCTCCAATCATTGGAAGTTTGTCTGTAAAGAGACCTTTGTTGACCTTTTATCAATGCCCAGGTTGCCTCATTTCTTGCCCATATGTCCAAGGTCTTTACTGTTCCAAATACTCCAACAATGGAGAGGGATCCCGGGGAACTGGAATTTGGAAAAAGTCGATTACATTTCTCTGGCAGTCTACTTGGCACAATTCTGTGTACCATCTTATTTAAACCTCTCTCAATTTGACTTTTCTGCCATTATGCAGGTGACCCCAAGGCTCAGAAAAATTGTGACTTGCTTGCGGTCACATAACTGGTGACTGAGTCAGACACCCCAGACCAGGTGACTTGGACTCAGATGTCCAGCTCATTTTGCTTCACCACTTTCCTACCTAAATTCACAAAATATTCCTATCAACTTCCTGTGTCCTTTTATGCATATAATTTCTTTTATCTTCAGCAATGATGCTATTACCGGTTTCTATTATTTGCAGATACTCACAATGAGCAATTTCCTTAGAAGAACACCCTGTCTTGTGTACAGGGTGTACCCAAAGTTTGCTATTTGCTTTTTTACCTTTCTTTGTCTCTTTTTTTTTAACATCTTTATTGGATGTTAAATATTGGAGTATAGTTGTTTTACAATGTTGTGTTACTTTCTGCTGTATAACAAAATGAATCTGTTATATGTATACATATATCCCCATATACCCTCCCTCTTGAGTGACCCTCCCACCCTTCCTATCCCACCCCTCTAGGTGGTAACAAAACATTGAGCTGATCTCCCTGTGCTATGCAGCTGCTTCCCATTAGCTATCGATTTTAGCATTTGGCTTACGTATTGAGGTGCTTCTATATTGGGTGCATATGTACAATTGTTCTATCTTCTTCTTGGATTAATCCCTTGATCATTATGTAGTGTCCTTCTTTGTCTCTTGTAACTGTCTTTATTTTAAAGTCGATTTTGTCCGATATAAGAATTGCTACTCCAACTTTCTTTTGATTTCCATTTGCAGGGAATATCTTTTCCCATCCCCTCACTTTCAGTCTGTATGTGTCCCTAGGTCTGAAGTGGGTCTCTTGTAGAGAGCATATATACAGGTTTGTTTCTGTATCCCTTCAGCCAGTCTATGTCTTTTGGTTGGAGCATTTAATCCATTTACATTTAAGGTAATTAATTATCGATATGTATGTTTCTATTACCATTTTCTTAATTGTTTTGGGTTTGTTATTGTAAGTCTTTTTCTTGTCTTGTGTTTCCTGCCTAGAAAAGTTCCTTTAGCATTTGTTGTAAAGCTGGTTTGCTGTTGCTGAATTCCCTTAGCTCTTGCTTGTCTGTAAAGGTTTTAATTTCTCCACTGAATCTGAATGAGATCTTTGCTGGGTAGAGTAATCTTGGTTGTAGGTTTTTCCCTTATATCACTTTAAATATATCCTGTCACTCCCTTCTGGCTTTCAGAGTTTCTGCTGAAAGATCAGCCATTAAACTTATGGGGATTCCCTTGTATGTTATTCGTTGTTTTTCCCTTGTTGCTTTTAATATTTTTTTCTTTGTATTTAATTTTTGATAGTTTGATTAATATCTGTCTTGGTGTATTTATCCTGGATTTAACTTGTATGGGACTCTCTGTGCTTCCTGGAATTGATTGACTATTTCCTTTCCATTGTTGGGGAAATTTTCACCTATCATCTCTTCAAATATTTTCTCAGACCCTTTCTTTTCTTCTTCTGGGATCCCTATAATTTGAATGTTTGTGCATTTAATGTTGTCCCAGATGTCTCCGAGACTGTCCTCAACTCTTTTCATTCTTTTTAATTTATTTTGTTCTGCAGTAGTTATTTCCACTATTTTATCTTCCAGGTCACTTACCCATTCTTCTGCCTCAGTTATTCTGCTATTGATTCCTTCTAGAGAATTTTTAATTTCATTTATTGTGTTGTTCATCACTGTTCCTTTGCTCTTTAGTTCTTTTTGGTCCTTGTTAAACATTTCTTGCATTTTCTCCAGTCTATTTCCAAGATTTTGGATCATCTTTACTATCATTAGTCTGAATTCTTTTTCAGGTAGACTGCCTATTTCCTCTTCAGTTGATTGTTCTGGTGGGTTTTTACCTTGCTCCTTCATCTGCTGCATATTTCTCTGACTTCTCATTTTGTTTAACTTTCTGTGTTTGGGGTCTCCTTTTTGCAGGCTGCAGGCTCATAGTTCCCATTGTTTTTGGTGTCTGCCCCCAATGGGTGAGGTTGGTTCAGTGGCTTGTGTAGGCTTCTAGGCTTCTTGTACTACTTCTTGGTAGTCTCTCTGCTAGTGGGTGGGTTTGTGTTCCTGTCTTACTAGTTTTTTGACATGGGTCATACAACACTGGAGCTTGCTGGCTGTTGGGTGGAGCTGGGTCTTAGCATTGAGATGGAGATCTCTGGGAGAGCTCTCACCAATTGATATTATGTGAGGCTGGGAAGTCTCTGGTGGTCCAATGCTCTGAACTCTGCTCTCCCAACTCAGAAGCTCAGGCCTGACACCAAGCGGGAGCACCAAGACCCTGTCAGCCACCCAGCTCAGAAGAAAAGGGAGAAGAAAGAAAGAAAGAAAAGAAAAGAAAGAAAGAAAGAAAGAAAGAAAGAAAGAAAGAAAGAAAGAAAGAAAGAAAGAAAGAAAGAAATAGAAAATTTTAACAATAATAAAAAATAATTTTAATTATTAACATCAAAAAATAATAATTTTAAAATAAGGAATAGAGCAACCAAACCAATAGACAAATCCACCAATGATAACAATGGCTAAAAACTAAACTAAGATAAACAAGTATCAGAAACAAATCAGTCGCAGACAACAAACCCCAAGTCTACTGTTGCTTCTAAAGTCCACCACCTCAATTTTGGGATGATTTGTTGTCTATTCATGTATTCCACAGATGCAGGGTACATGGAGTTGATTGTGGGGATTTAATCCACTGCATCTGAGGCTACACAGAGAAATTTCCCTTTCTCTTCTTTGTTCACACAGCTCCTGCATTTAAACTTTGGTTTTGGCCTTGCTTCTCCATGTAGGAGTCTATTCTCCACCCTGACAGGAGGGGGTTAAAGCAGCAGCTGATTAGGGGGCTCTGGCTCACTCAGGCTGGGGGAACGGTGGGGAATTGTAGTCATAATTAGAATGCAGGGTGAGCCTGTGGCAGCAGAGGCCACCATGACAGTGCAACAGCCTGAGGCATGCCTTGTGTTCTCCAGAGAAAGTTGTTCCTGGGTCATGGTACGCTGACAGTGGCGGGCTGCACAGCCTCCCGGGGGGGGAGGGGTGGCGTGAATAGTGACCTGTGTTTGCACACAGGATTCTTGGTGGCAGTGGCAGCAGCCTTAGCATTTCATGCCTGTCTCTGGTGTCCGCACTGATAACCATGTCTTGCACCCAACTCTGGAGCTCGTTTAAGCAGTGCTCTGAATCCCCTCCCCAAAACAGTGGTCTCTTGACTCTTAGGCAGGTCCAGACTTTTTTCCTGAACTCCCTCCCAGCTAACTGTGGTGCACTAGCTCCCTTCAGGCTGTGTTCACACAGCCAATCCTAGTCATCTCCCTGGGATCCGACCTCCGAAGCCCGAGCCTCAGCTCCCAGCCCCCACCTGCCCTGGAGGGTGAACAGACAAGCCTCTTGGGCTGGTGAGTGCTGGTCTGCACCAATTCTCTGTGCACATCTCTCTGCTTTGCCCTCTGCATCCCTGTTGCTTAGCTCTCCTCCGTGGCTCTGAATTTTCCCCCCTGCCACTCCTTATCTCCGCCCGCAAGGGGCTTCCTAGTGTGTGGAAACTTTTCCTCCTTCACAGCTCCATCCCAGAGGGGGGCAGGTCCTGTCCCTACTTTTTGTCTCTGCTTTTTTTCTTTTTTCTTTTGCCCTACCCAGGTATGTGGGGATTTTCTTGCCTTTTGGGAAGTCTGGGGTCTTCTGCCAGTGTTCAGTAGGTGTTCTGTAAGAGTTGTTCCACATGTAGCTGTATTTTTGATGTATTTGTGGGGAGGAAGGTGATCTCCACATCTTGTTCCTCTGCCATCTTGAAGGTTCCCCCTCTTTGTCTTTTGAAAGTGGATATTTTTCTAAACCCCACTTTACTGCTGGTATTAACACCATCCTATTTTTAGGAAATTACTTCTTTGGGTTCCTCTGATGCACCAGAAACTGCTCTTCTCACAATGCACTTTCCATTTTACAATATTTCCAGCAGATGTCAGAGGGCAGGAGATAAGTAGTAGTTTGAAGTGTCAGTGAGCAACAAAAGAGGTGGGGAGGATGCACTCCTCAAATACAGGGGCCAGAAAACAAGCTGTAGCATTTGCAAAGAAAATAATGCCCAATTTTTAATTTTCAGGCAGCCCCTGAGGAGGAAGTCTCAGTTTTACAGAGGTGTGAGAAGTAGAAATGTATCCTAGGAAAATGCTAGAAAAAGTTTCTGGGGACCCAGATAAGCTGGCCTTTCCAGTCCTCCAAATAAGAAAATAAAAAACATGAATTCACAGAATTGTTTTAAATAAGAGGTGAGGTGATAGAAACATCAGTAGGTATTTAATTTAGCTATTTTCCTTCTGTATATCTCACTCTCAAAAATAGGAGATAGCTTATGAGGATACAAACTTTAAAATCATAATATATATATATTTTTTTTCTTTCTTTTTTTTTGTGGTACACGGGACTCTCACTGTTGTGGCCTCTCACATTGCAGAGCACAGGCTCCAGATGCCCAGGCTGAGCGGCCATGGCTCACGGGCCTAACTGCTCCGCGGCATGTGGGATCTTCCAGGACTGGGGCATGAACCCTTGTCCCCTGCATCAGCAGGCAGACTCTCAACCACTGTGCCACCAGGGAAGCCCTAAAATATAAATTTTTGAAAAGGACTGAGCATTATTTGTGTCACACATAGATGCTTGATAAATATTAATTTGAGCGAGTCAATGAATGAATGAATGAGTGTTGACCGGAATAAGAAGTTAGGCGGTGTGAATGAGAAAGGAATAAATCTCAGAGGAGAAGGGCATTAGATATTACACATTGGTGTTGTCCGGTGACCATTTTGCCTCTAACTCTTCGGAAGGCCAATGTGGAATGAGAAACAGGACTCTGGATGTTAGCCCCAGCACTTCCGCTGACCAATCTGGACTCTTCAGCACATGCTCTCTGAGTCTGCATTTCTTCACAAGCACCAGCTTCAGTGAGCTCCGGGCAGGCAAAACCTGCCTTCCATCCTAACCCCCACCCCCAATTAGGACCCAGATAAGCCTACTAAACATTTTTGGAATAAATAATCCCCACCTGTTTTATGAACAAACCTTCTGACTGACCCATCCCTTGTGCTTTACATTTCCCTTCCCCCTCACGGTACTGCACACCAAGAGTCCATCCTGATCTCCACTGCAAGCTGTGCAAGGAAACGACCCACATGGCTCTCACCAGGGCTTGCACTTGAGAGACAATCCCTGGTGTCGTGTGTATTACAGCTCTTCTATATGAGCTGACATTTCCAAGGGGATATGGTAAAAGGACACTAGGATAAGACTTTAAAGTCGCAAAGTGCTTTTCTGGGATGCTGGAAAGAAAACCCCTGGGAACAACTAACCTTTCATTGAAGGCACCTGAGTTCCAGATTCCTTTAAGAGTATTCTCTGTGACCACCAGTCAAATAACTTGCTGGGATACAGGCTGGATGGAATTACAGGGACATCTAATGCCCACTAATATTAATGCCGTCCTTGTTTTGAGAAGCACACCCCTAATTCAGTGGGATTTCATGCTACATTGTGGGTAAGAGCAAATCCTAGAGAAGTACCTCAGTCTATAGAAGAGATGAATGCATACGAAAACCGTCTAAATATGAAAGTCTTTTTCCCCTGTAAATTCTATGACTACAAATTCTAAACTCAAACTCAGAGATACATTCTTCTGGGAAAACCTTTGGTCTGGAGACCAACATTTATGATACAAACAACTTCTTGATATATGCATGTCTGAGAGGAAAAAACATTTTCTAATAAATGATTAACAAAATTCAAAAGCTAACTGTTCAGGCTTCCCTGGTGGCGCAGTGGTTGAGAGTCTGCCTGCTGATGCAGGGGACACGAGTTCGAACCCTGGTCTGGGAGGATCCCACATGCCGCAGAGCAACTGGGCCTGTGAGCCACAACTACTGAGCCTGCGTGTCTGGAGCCATGCTCTGAAATGAGAGTCCGTGACAGTGAGAGGCCCGCACACCGCGATGAAGAGTGGCCCCTGCTCGCTGAAACTGGAGAAAGCCCTCGCACAGAAATGAAGACTCAACACAGCCAAACTTAATTAATTAATTAATTAATTTTAAAAAATTAAAAAAAGAAAAGCTAACTGTTCAATGTGAATTCAAAAAGAGCTAGGATTCTTTTTTTAACACTTGCCAGAAATGCTTAGCAATCCAAAAAAAAGGAGTAAAATCAAAGTTGTTAATTCAACTAAGAAAAATATTTTGCTGGTATATTCCCCTAGGTTCTTAGTTCCCTTTCTTAGTCTCAAGTAAAAACATGGTTCTCTAGTTAGTGGCAGACTAGAATTCCATCAGAAACCAACTAAGATGGGCTGTTCCAGGAAATGGGTGCTTACTCATAGCTGGGGCAACACACACACACACACACACACACACACACACACATTCTAACACACACTCTCTCATATGCATATACATATTCTCAACTTGAGATATCATGAGGATAATCTAAGCATCATGTTCAGTAAGATATATAACAGAAGGGCTTCAGGGACTATAAAACAAATCAATTACTTATAAATGTTGCAAGAAACTTTTCTGCAGGAATCCTCTGTGTGTGCTAAATGTGTAAAGAAAGGTAAGCCAGTGGTGGCGAAAGTGTTAAACTATGACAGAGCAAACAGGAAGTGTATAGATAGGGGCACGGCAGAAGGGGAAAGAAACTGTGTATTTAGATGGGAACAAACAGAAAGGATTGCCCCCCATAAGGGTCTTCTGCCTGATTCCAGGCAGATGGCAGTCCAGGAAGGTGGAGATCTGTGACTTACGTTTCAGTGAGTATGGGCTGCAAATAGGTTGGAACTTCAAGGACAACATGTGACATTCTACAGGCTATGTGCACTTGAAGTTATTTAATAGGTCATACAAGACTAACATTTTTTGGTACTCACTACTATTCCTACATACACATACACACAGATATATAAATACATGTATATAAGTATATAATATTATAATCAGGGCATGCTGCTTGTAGAAAGTTTTTAAATACCAAACAATAAAATAATGAAAAATTAAAATTCCCTCTCATACCACCATTCCAAGCTGTCTCTCAGTAACATTTTGGTGTATTTTGAGGAGGCTTCTTTCCCTATGTAGTTAGATAATATGAAAATAGATAATTTATATCTATTTATCATACAATATTAGAGCCTGACAGGTAGAGAGCCCAATAGAAAAAATATAGATATGTAATATATATGTACATATGTATATATTAAGATATAATTTAGAAATCATGCTGTATCCATAATTTTATATTTTACTTTTTCCATTTATTATATTATGTATTTTTTCTATTCTACTAAATAGTCTTAGAAATACAATTCTTTTTTTTAAGCTTTATTTTATTTTGAAATTTTGAATTTTATTTTATTTATTTTTTTATACATCAGGTTCTTATTAGTTATCCATTACATACATATTAGTGCATTTATGTCAATCCCAATCTCCCAATTCATCACACAACCTCAGTTTAGGCTGAGGGTACCTAAACTGCCAAAGATGAGTATCTGGTAAATAGAACAGGCTTCTGATTAGGTGTTTTAAGAGTTACACCTTTGGAGTAGGAAAGAACTGGAAATAGACAAGCCTTCACAGAAAATGGATCCCAACTTTTAATCATCTTAATGCCCAGTTATAAGGCATGTTGTCCCTACTCTAGCTACTTGCCAAGGCAAATCTAGATCCTTTATGAGCAAAGATAACTTTATTAAGAGCCTCAAATTATCTCTAAACATTTTCAAATACATGGTCCAGCCTTTAACAAAAATTATTATACATACAAAAATACAGATTTGACTTAAAAATATATAGAGACAGAAACCTTCTGGATGGTGGAAGAGTACGACTTGGAGATCACCTTCCTCCCCACAAATACATCAGAAATACATCTACATGTGGAACAACTCCTACAGAACACCTGCTGAGTGCTGGCAGAAGACCTCAGACTTCCCAAAAAGCAAGAAACTCCCCACGTACCTGGGTAGGGAAAAAGAAAAAATAGAGACAAAAGAATAGGGATGGGACCTGCACCTCTGGGAGGGAGCTGTGAAGGAGGAAAGTTTTCCACACACTAGGAAGTCCCTTGCAGGCGGAGACAGTGGGTGACAGGGGGGAAGATTCGGAGCCACGGAGGAGAGCTAAGCAACAGGGGTGCAGAGGGCAAAACAGAGAGATTCCCGCAAAGAGGATCAGTGCCAACCAGCACTCACCAGCCCAAGAGGCTTGTCTGTTTATCCTCCAGGGCAGGTGGGGGCTGGGAGCTGAGGGTCAGGCTTCGGAGGTCGGATCCCAGGAAGAGGACTAGGATTGGCTGCATGAACACAGCCTGAAAGGGGCTAGTGCACCACAGCTAGCCAGGAGGGAGTCCGGGAAAATGTCTGGAGCTGCCAAAGAGGCAAGAGACCATTGTTTCAGGATGCACTAGGAGCGGGGATTCAGAGCACTGTCTAAATGAGCTCCAGAGATGGGTGCGAGCCACGGCTATCAGCGTGGACACCAGAGATGGGAATGAAACGTTAAGGCTGCTGCTGCAGCCACCAAGAAGCCTGTGTGCAAGCAGAGGTCACTATCCACACCTCCCCTCCCAAAAGCCTGTGCAGCCCATCACTGCCAGGGTCCTATGATCCAAGGACAACTTCCCAGGAAGAACACACAGCATTTCTCAGGCTGTTGCAAGGTCACACAGGCCTCTGCTGCCACAGGCTTGCCCCGCATTCTGTAAACCTCCCTTCCAATGACCTGAGTGAGCCAGAGCCCCCTAATCAGCTACTACTTTAACCCCGTCCTGTCTGAGCAAAAAAACTTCACCCTCAGGCGACCTACACACAGAGGTGGGGCCAAACCCAAAGCTGAACCCCGGGAGCTGTGTGAACAAAGAAGAGAAAGGGAAATCTCTCCAAGCAGCTTCAGGAGCAGTGGATTAAATCTCCACAATGAACTTGATGTACCCTGCATCTGTGGAATACCTGAATAGACAATGAATCATCCCACAATTTAGGCAGTGTACTTTGGGAGCAACGATATGTATATTTTTTTTTCCTTTTTCTCTTTTTGTGAGTGCGTATGTGTATGCTTCTTTGTGTGATTTTGTCTGCAGAGTTTTGCTTTTGCCATTTGTCCTAGGGTTCTGTCTGTCTATATTTTAGTTTGTTTGTTGTGATTTTTGCTATAGTTTTTAGCGCTTGTTATCATTGGTGGAATTGATTTTTGCTTTGGTTGCTCTCTTCATTCTTTTTTTATTCTTCTTTTTATTACTTTAAATTTTTTCTTCATTTTTAATTATTTTATATTTTTTTATTTTAATAACTTTTTATTTTACTTTATTTTATTCTTTCTTTCTTCTTTTCTCCCTTTTCGTATGAGCCATGTAGCTTACAGGGTAATGACGCCCTGGCTGGGTGTTAGGCCTATGTCTCTGACGTGGGAGAACAGAGTTCAGGACATTGATCCACCAGAGAACTCCCAGCTCCACAAAATATCAAATGATGAAAGCTCTCCCAGAGATCTCCATCCCAAAGCTAAGACCCAGCTCCACTCAACAACAGCAAGCTAGAGTGCTGGACACCCTATGCCAAACAACTAGCAAGACAGGAACACAACCCCACTCATTAGCAGAGAGGCTGCCTAAAATCATAATAAAGTAACAGGCAGCCCAAAACACACCACCGCACATGGTCCTGCTTACCAGAAAGACAATATTCAGCCTCACCCACCAGAACACAGGCACTAGTCTCCTCTGCAAGGAGGCCTACACAACCCACTGAACCAACCTTAGCCACTTGGGGCAAACACTAAAAACAACGGGAATTACGAACCTGCAGCCTGCGAAAAGGAGACGGCAAACACAGTAAGTTAAGCAAAATGAGAAGACACAGAAACACGCAGCAGATGAAGGAGAAAGGCAAAAAAACACCAGACCGAACAAATGAAGAGGAAATAGTCTACCTGAAAAAGATTTCAGACTAATGATAGTAAACATGAGCCAAAATCTTGGAAATACAAGGGAGAAAATAAAAGAAAGGTTTAACAAGGACCTAGAAGAACTAAAAAGCAAACAAACAATGATGAACAACACAATAAATGAAATTAAAAATTCTCTGGAAGGAATCAATAGCAGAATAACTGAGGCAGAAGAACGGGTAAGTGACCTGCAACATAAAATAATGGAAATATCTACCACAGAATAAAATAAAGGAAAAAGAATGAAAAGAATTGAGGACAGTCTCAGAGACCTTGGGACAACATTAAATGCACCGACATTCAAATTATAGGGGTCCCAGAAGAAGAAAAGAAAAAGAAAGGGTCTGAGAAAATATTTGAAGAGGTGATAGGTGAAAATTTCCCTACCAATGGAAAGGAAATAGTGAATCAATTCCAGGAAGCACAGAGTTCAATACAGGATAAATCCAAGGAGAAACACAACAAGACACATATTAATCAAACTATCAAAAATTAAATACAAAGAAAAGATATTAAAAGCAGCAAGGGAAAAACAACAGATAACATACAAGGGAATCCCCATAAGGTTAACAGCTAATCTTTCAGTAGAAACTCTGAAAGCCAGAAGGGAGTGGCAGGACATATTTTAAGCGATGAAAGGGAAAAACCTACAACCAAGATTACTCTACCCAGCAAGGATCTCATTCAGATTCGATGGACAAATTAAAACTTTTACAAAGCAAAAGCTAAGAGAATTCAGCACAACAAAACCAGCTTTACAACAAATGGTAAAAGAACTCCTCTAGGCAGGAAACACAAGAGAAGGAACAGACCTACAATAACAAACCCAAAACAATTAAGAAAATGGTAATAAGAACATACATATCAATAATTACCTTAAATGTAAGTGGATTAAATGCTCCAATCAAAAAACACAGATTGACTGAATGGATACAAAACAGGACTCATATATATGCTGTCTACAAGTGATCCACTTCAGACCTAGAGACACATACAGACTGAAAGTAAGGGGATGGAAAAAGATATTCCATGCAAATGGAAACCAAAGGAAAGATGGAGTAGCAATTCTCATATCAGACAAAATAGACTTTAAAATAAAGATTGTTACAAGAGACAAAGAAGGACACTATAATGATCAAGAGATCAATCCAAGATGAAGATATAACAATTGTAAATATTTATGCACCCAACACAAGAGCACCTCAATACATAAGCCAAATGCTAACAGCCATAAAAGGGGAAATCAACAGTAACACAATCATGGTAGAGGATTTTAACATCTCACTTACACCAACAGACAGGACATCCGAAATGAAAATAAGTAAGAAAACACAAGCTTTAAATGGTACATTAAACAAGATGGACTTAATTGCTAATTATAGGACATTCCATCCAAAAACCACTGAATACAATTTCTTCTCAAGTGCCCATGGAACATTATCCAGGATGGATCATATCATGCATCACAAATCAAGACTTGGTAAATTTAAAAAATTCGAAATCGTATCAAGTATCTTTTCCAACCACAACACTATGAGACTAGATATCAAATACAGGAAACAAATTTTTAAAAATACAAGCACATGGAGGGTAAACAATGTACTCCTTAATAACCAAGAGATCAATGAAGAAAACAAAGAGGAAATAAAAAGATAACTGGAAACAAATGACAATGAAAACATGACGACTCAAAACCCATGAGATGCAGCAAAATCAGTTCTAAGAGGGAAGTATATAGCAATAAAATATTACCTCAAGAAACAAAAAAAATCTCAAATAAACAACTTAACATTACACCTAAAGCAATTAGAGAAAGGAGATAAAAAAAAAACCCAAAGTTAGCAGAAGGAAAGAAATCATAAAGATCAGATCAGAAATAAATGAGAAAGAAATGAATGGAACAATAGTAAAGACCAATAAAACTAAAAGCTTGTTGTTTGGGAAGATAAGCAAAATTAATAAACCATTAGCCAGACTCATCAAGAAAGAAAGGAAGAAGACTCAAACCAATAGAATTAGAAATGAAAAAGGAGAAGTAACAACTGACATTTCAGAAATACAAAGGATCATGAGAGATTACTACAAGCAACTATATGCCAATAAAATGAACAACCTGGAAGAAATGGACACATTCTTAGAAA
The DNA here is from genome assembly GCA_004363435.1 of Platanista minor. Classification (NCBI taxonomy): domain Eukaryota; kingdom Metazoa; phylum Chordata; class Mammalia; order Artiodactyla; family Platanistidae; genus Platanista; species Platanista minor. Next base: position 20,208 of record RJWK010038103.1, read on the forward strand.
TGCACAACCTTCTGTGACTGAACCAGGAAGAAATAGAAAATATAAGTAGACAAATGACGAGCAATGAAATTGAGACTGTGATTAAAAATCTTCCAACAAGGGCTTCCCTGGTGGCGCAATGGTTGAGAGTCCGCCTGCCGATGCAGGGGACACGGGTTTGTGCCCCGTTCCGGGAAGATCCCACGTGCCACGGAGTGGCTGGGCCCGTGAGCCATGGCCGCTGAGCCTTCGCGTCCGGAGTCTGTGTTCCGCAATGGGAGAGGTCACAACAGTGAGAGGCCCGCATATCAAAAAAAAAAAAAAAATCTTCCAACAAACAAAAGCCCAGGACCAGATGGCTTCACAAGTGAATTCTATCAAATGTTTAGAGAAGAGCTATCACCTATCTTTTTCAAACTGTTCCAAAATATAGCAGAGGGAGGAACACTCCAAAACTCATTCTACGAGGGCAACATCACTCTGATACAAACACCAAACAAAGATGTCAAAAGGAAATAAAACTACAGGCCAATATCACTGATGAATATAGATGCAAAAATCCTCAAAAAAATACTAGCAAACAGAATCCAACAGCACATTAAAAGGATCATGGGCTTCCCTGGTGGCGCAGGGGTTGAGAGTCTGCCTGTCGATGCAGGGGACACGGGTTCGTGTCCTGGTCTGGGAAGATCCCACATGCCGCGGAGTGGCTGGGCCCATGAGCCATGACTGCTGAGCCTGTGTGTCCGGAGCCTGTGCTCTGCAACGGGAGAGGCCACGACAGT
>RJWK010038104.1:0-20967 GCA_004363435.1 Platanista minor
GTCTCTTTTCTCCTCATGGAAGAGAAGCAGAATTTTAAATAGCTCCTCTTCCCCAGCTTGGCAGTGCTCTGACTTCAGAGGATGCCTCTAATTGCTCAGAAGCACAACCTTCACTCCTTGAGAAACTGGGGAATGATTTAGGTGCTTTGTTTTTTCTTTTCAGCCTTCCCGACCCTCCCCACCATCCTTCCACCCAACACACATCTGTGCGTTCACTAAACATGAACGTGAGTTTGCCTGACCTCAGACTCCAGGCACCTTTTTTTTGAAGAGTTTCTAAGTGAAAGGGGCAAGGGGCATTCTAGTGTCATTGGGCCATTCTTAATTTTTCTTGAGAGAAAATAATGTTAACTGTATAGTCTGATTACATGGGTAGTTAACATCAAATACGCATACGTCTGGTTTGTTTGGAGAGCGTTAGTCCTCAAGATGCCAGGGATTGCAGAAGCTCCAGGGAGGAGAAAATTGAAACTTCTCAGATGCAGAGATTTCATTCAGAAGTAATCCTAGACTTTTATTTCTTGTAAGAGGCTTTCCAAAGCCTGCCTCGTCCCATTTTTTCTGCTGTCCTTACTGGTACCACTGCCAGAGTCCTGGCCTTCCGCTCCGACATATAAGTGAGGCTACGGGAAGCCATGAATTGTATCTAACTTTGGAAACCCCATGCTCACTCTCTGTCTGAGGTCTGCGACGTGATCCAGTACCCAAGAGGCAGGTAAAATGATCACCTGCATCCATGCTGGAGGAGAGCATCAGGAGGATGCACGAGCCAATTGACAATGGAGCTAGACCTGGGCAAGCAACCTGAGGTTCCTCACCCACTCCCCTGTTCTTGGAATGTCTGTTCTGCCAGCAGTTCCCACAGTGGGAGCTGTTCCGAGGATGTAAGCTTGAAGAGAGTAAGGTGGTGTTGAAGCCATACGGACGGTATATGTGACTAAACCCAGTTAAGGCCGCTATATAAACTTTTAAGATGCTGCTGGGCAGGCACAAACATCTGTTCATCTTGCGGTGCCCAAGACAAGCCTTGTATGTGAGTTCCCTTGCTTATTAAGACTGCCACCTACCAATCTGGACTGGCCTTTCTTCAGTCTTTCCTTGCCCTCTGTGTATGGGGCCAGTTTATGAACCTACACTCCGTGTGACCAATTTACTCTCCTTCCCTGCAAGCCCAAGGTTCCCAGCATGGTGCTGATCTGAATACCACACTAGTGCCCTCCAATTCATTTTTCTATAGCCCCAGTTTCTACTATTTGCCTGTGATTGAACAGTGGAAGTTTGTAGAAATAAGGCTTCTGTGCAACTGTGGGGTTTTGAGACAGAATATGGAAGACTTCAAGATTTACAGAATTTTCATTAAGTATTCCCTGAGGGAACTGTTAGCCTTCAACAGTGATGTATAGAGACCAGCATTTTTTCTTGTTGAGTTTCAGTCCAACATAGCTGTCTTAGCCATTTTCGTATGCTCCCTTTCTGGGTCTTTGTGAATTGATTGATTGATTGGAAATGTGTTCTTTGGTCTAAATATCATCAATGTACTTTTGTTTCCTGTCTTAATTTTTTTTGCTATTCTTTTGAACCTCAAGAAGAATTTCAGATGTGTCATATTGGCTCTGCCTGTGGCTACTTGGTGCTCAACTGAATCCAAAGATCCGGTTTTAGAAAAGGGACACATGGCAAGAAATGTAAATTGCTGTACTCTGCTCCTCAGCCATCAAACATCCTTTGTTAACATTCTAATTTTCCACTAAATGAGCTATTGTTGCTACAAGTCAGTGGTTCCACTACAGAATTTGTAGGACAATAAACAAAGTGTAAAATATATGTAATGAGGACTGCCTCTAATTTCCCCTTAATTGCACATTGAATTATAGCCAGCACAACCCTGACACCGGCATTACTTCCTCAATACATAGCCTTGATGTAGAGCAAATTTTTCTTGTATGACAGGTTTATTTCTTTGCTGAAGAACTGTTTAAGGCGTATTTCATTGTATGATGCAAAGATGTAATTGAGCTCTGGCTGGTTTAGTCACTTAATAGGTATGATCCTAATGATATGCCACTTTTTAGTATATGGGCTGCTCATTCCTTTCCAGGTTGATTGCTTTATCTAGGAGACATCAAATGGAGTCCCTACAAAATAATATCTGTGGGAAGATGAGCTGAAGATTTATATCTCCCTTTAAGTTCAGGGCTTTGGTATGTTCAGAGAAGAATGGCAGCTTCATATCAAATAAGGCTGAAAAAAGAAAGGTAGTGAAATCTGCAAATAAAATTTTTATCACTTAATATTTAAAGTGTATTTTTCTTGAATGGCAGGGAAAATCTGCAGAGGTATTGACTACTCACCGACTGACCATTGGACACAAAAGCTGTGAGGTGCTTTGAGACTGAGTTCCCAGAAGAACATTTATGGTGCTAGGTGATATCACCCGCAGCATATCAATTAATCCAAAATTATTTTTTATCTCATCTTTTGGACCTCCAACCATAATCCTAATTTCTAATCCATTTTGAGTACTGTTCTTCTTATCCTATTTTCTGTGTTTCCATTTGCTTTCTTAACTGTATGCTGAACCCAAGCTGTATTGATCATAGAATTCAGAAATATCAACGTAAGTATTGAAGATGGGTAGATTCGAGAGAAGGAAAGATGTGGAAGGTTGGAAGGGACAGGTGATTCTGGGCATAGCACAGTAGGACTCAGTGAAGAAATCCCCAGCAGTGATCTGATCTGAAGGGACAGTGGCTTAGGTGATGACAAAGCGGCATTGTTTGAACAAGAGTAGCTATAGTAACACTGGTGGTGACAGGAACATGTCTGGCTGTGGTCATCAGTGGTGGCTGCTTCAGTGACCTTGTTGCTCCATATATATATTCAGCGGTAGCAGCAACAGCAGCAGAGCCTTTGTCAGACAAAAGCAGTTGCCATGATGTCTTCAGGGGGCACCAATGACATGATTGGCAGTTTTAGAGTCAGGAGCTACTGAAGATGTCACCATAGCAGCTAAAGAAAGTCGGAGTGGCGGGGAGAGCTGAAACACTGCAGTCTCCAATTAAACTAGTGTTCCAAGGAAGACACCTGCTGTGGATTACCAGTGGCTGAGCATCAGGTATGGGGTGAAGAGGCTATTTTTCCAGGAGAGTTGGTAGGAGTAAAGTCAGAGAAGACTAGTATATATCTTGTAAGAATTGTTGTATTAAATGTAATAGTAAGGTGTAAAGCAGCTAAAACAATGCCTGGCACATATTACAGATTAGCTACTTTTATTAATATAGTACAGTCATAATATTATTATTACAGTTCCCTCTTGTTAAGCGCTTATATTAAGTCCAGGGGCTGAACTTAGGTCTTTATTTGTATGATATAGACAGCATTTTTATGCCACAACTTTAGTTTATTTGCTGTTATAGACTGAGTTGTACAGTTTTCCTGTACAACTTCCTCCCCGCCTTCCTCCAAAACCACATGTTGAGGCCCTAACTTCCAATAGAACTGTATTTGGAGATGGACCTTTTAAGGAGGTAATTGGCTGAATGAGGTCATAAGGGTGAGGCCTTAATCCGATAGGACTGGTGTCCTTATAAGAAGAAAGGACACCAGAGTTCTCTCTCTGCTCACACAGAGAAAAGCCCATGTGAGGACACAGTGAGAAGTCACTGTCTACAAACCAAGGAGAGAGGTCTCACTAGAAACCAACCCTGTTGGTACCTAGATCTTCAAGCCCCCAGAACTGTGAGAAAACCAGCTTCTGTTGTTTAAGCCACCTAGTTGATGGTATTCTGTTGTGGCACCCTGAGCAGACATACCAACCAACCCTTCCCACAAATCCTTTATTTTCCATAATTCAGTTTATTTTCTATGACTTTACTTGCTTGCCTACGCTAATGATGGGAAGAACACTTGATCTTGCCAATTAAAGCTTTCTCCGCTTTCTGGTTTAAAACAAACTGTTTGGATAGTTACTCCATTCTGCTTCCCCAAGATGGCGTCTGGGAGCAGACGGACACTTTTTTTCTTAAACCTGAGGGTTTTTTTGTTTTTGAAGTAGAGTTGATTTACAATGTTGTGTTAATTACTGCTGTTCAGCAGAGTGATTCAGTTATACATATATATACATTCTTTGTTTTTAAATGTTTATTTTGATTTAATCCAGTTTCTAAACTGAGTCATGTGATATGTTGTCATCTTCTTTTAAAGATTTATTTATTTATTTATTTATTTATTTATTTATTTATTTATTTAATTTATTTTTGTCTGCCTCGGGTCTTTGTTGTGGCACGCGGGATTTTCGCTGGGGTATGTGGGATCTTTCGTTGCGGCCCGCGAGGGCTTCTCTCTAGTTGTGGCGGGGGGTTTTCTCTTCGCTAGTTGTGGCGCACGGGTTCCAGAGTGCTTGGGCTCTGTAGCCTGTGTCATGTAGGCTCTCTAGTTGAGATGCAGGAGCTCAGTAGTTGTGGCATGTGGGCTTAGTTGCCCCACGGCATGTGGGATCTTAGTTCCCTGACCAGGGATCGAACCCGTGTCCCCTGCATTGGAAGGCGGATTCTTTACCACAGTACCACCAGGAAAGTCCCTATACATTCTTTTTTTTAATATTGTTTCCCATTATGGTTTCTCATAGGATGCTATATATAATTCTCTGTGCTATACAATAGGATCTTGTTGTTTGTCCATTCTATATATAAAAACTTACTTCTGCTAGCCCCAACCTCCAACTCCATCCCTCCCACCCCCTTGGTAACCACCAGTCTGTTCTCTATGTTTGTGATTCTGTTTCTGTTTCATAGATAGGTTCATTTGGGTCATATTTTAGATTCCACATGTAAGTGATATTATATGGTATTTGTCTTTCTCTTTCTGACTTCACTTAGTATGATAGTCTCTAGTTGCATCCATGTTGCTGCAAATGGCATTATTTCATTCTTTTTATGGCTGAGTAGTATTCCATTGTATATATGTACCACATTTTCTTTATCCATTCATCTCTCAGTGAACATTTAGCTTGTTTCCATGTCTTGCTAATTGTGAATAGTGCTGCTATGAACATAGGGCTGCATGTATCTTTTTAAATTATAGTTTTGTCTGGGTATATGCCCAGGAGTGGGATTGCTGGATCATATTGTAACTCTATTTTTAGTTTTCTGAGGAACCTCCCTACTGTTTTCCACATGGCTGCACTAACTTACATTCCCACCAGCAGCGACATTTATTTCTTCTTGAGGTGTTGGGGCAAGAGGTCCTTCTGGTCCTCTCCTGGGAGGGGATTTGTGCTGTATGCACTGCTGAAGTGTCTGCAGTGGAGTAACTTGTTTGTATGTCACAGTTAGGGCCTGGTGATTCCCCCCATGGTGGACCTAGGTCTCACCTTAGCTATCCCTGGGGCTGCTGGTCCTTAGGGGCTGGCTGAGACTCCTGTCCCATCACTAGGTCTCCTGGGAATGTCAGATCCCCCGCAGACCTTGGAAGTGGGGTGGGGGCAGGGATGTGGGCAGAGGCTGGGAGAATCGTCTCTCAAGCACTTTCACCTGGTGCTTTCCTAGGTCATTTCTACTCCAACATCTAGATGCCATGTTGGTCTTGCTGCTGTATAAACTCAGGTCATGTGTAAAACCATGAGCTCTGGAGAGGCAGGGAATAAGAATGTTACTTTGTATCCCTTGACTCGAATGAAAGGCTTTATATTCCCCCCAACATTAACCTCAGACGGCCAGGGAAATGAGTTCACTTATATCGGTCCTCCAACTTTTCTTCTCCCACTCTCAGGCTCTATCTGCTCATTTTCCACTTCAACTCCAGTGACAGAAATGGCCCTTCAGTCCAGTCCTCTCCCTTTCCCACTTCAAGGCTTATGCTAAAACCCTGGGCTCTGGTCTTTCTAGCTTTGGCTCTTGATTTATAAAGCTCAGCTTTTGGAGTTCAAAGAAAACACCTCATCAAAACCCTAGATTCTGAAAAGTAAAGGCACTTGTCTTTAGCCTATTGTCCTACAATGAACAACAACAAGAAATCTATATTTTAAAGCTCAAAGCCAAGTAATGACTTATTTGATCTAGGAGAGTCTACCTTCCCCATGAAATATTGAATGTCTCAAGGGTGACAGGGAAATGAGCAATAAATAAGGGTTTAAAAGAAAAGACAATACATTGATTAAATATTTTCAAAATACTCTCACTGCTGTACTCTCTTGTTAGTAAATCCTTCCACACTCAACCCCTCCCCACAAAGTATCTTTGCTTTTATCTTGTCCCTCCCTTCAAAGAAAGTGGGAGCTAAGGTCTTTCTAGGTTCTGTTTTGATCCCCCTCTTCTCCACCGAGTTCAAACAGCAATAGCAGGCAGAACTTTTGGGGGGAACAGAGATAAGCCTTGAAATGACCTTGAATTACTAGAGGGTGTTAAACAAGTTTTTTGGTTAAAATCCAGAGAAAGTGAAGCGTGCCACTCTGACCCCAATCTCCATCACCTCCCAGCCTCAGTTACTGTTTTGTCTCTGGCCTCAGGAAGCCAAAAGGCAGCACTGGCTGAACAGGGGCCACCAGAGAGTGAGAGAGATCAGCCTCCATGCCATAGCCTGAAACTTAACCCAAATTACGGGTTGTCTTTCCAGCCTGACTTTGGAATCAGTTTCCTTCCCTAAGACACAGCCTGTCCAGATCACTGAACTAATGATATGGCTTGCAGCTGCTAGCATCACCCTTCCCTTTCCAAGAAAGGTTTTAGTTCTTTCAAAGATTTCGATTTCAAGAAGTCAACTTTAAAGTTGCTTCCCCTGCTCACCCTTTTCTGCTTTCTCTCGGTTACCTCTGTACACTGTTCCTCAATAGGTAAAGAGAGTGGTGTAGGGTTTGTGATTAGTCCAGAGTCCCTACCTCACTGCCTGGGGAGAGATTGCAGAGATTGACATTTTCTCAGAGAGATCCCATTATTGGCAACATCCAGTGTCCAATATGGGAGAGTAAGGGTGGAGTAGCAGTGACCAAAGGATGGGCATGGGTGGAGAGCAGCAGGTAGCCTCCCAGGCTCTTATGTGCTCTAGTATGGTATGAATGAACTAGCTAAGAGTTCTTTAGACTCTCAAGGGGGCTACAGAATTGGAGAAAGGACGGGTGGACAGGAAAATGTCTGAAGTCAGGAGAAAGAAGCTGAAGAAGGCAAGGATCTTTTGACAGAGGCATTGGCTGAGAGTGCCAGCAAGACATCACAAAGATCAGGCAGGACCAGCTCTATTTGAAGGGATGCCGGATCAGAATGCCCAGGGCTTGGGGGATCCAACTTTGCCAGAACAGATGAGCAAGGAAAGAGGACAGCCGCCAAAGGTCATGCATAATGAGATGCCGCAAATGCAAACCAGCAAGGGTTAGAAGCTAGGACGTGATATAATACTCCTCACCACAAACTTATTCACCCTCAGATAGAAGGTGAGGTGCAGTAAGGGGAAGCTTAGAAAGAATTAATTCTTACCCAAAGGGTCTAAGATTTGAATGGGATAAAGACTGAGAAAGTTATACTTTAATTTGGATTTATAAAAATCACTGAATAAGAATGGAGTGTACTAGAATGTGATAAAATATATCTTTTGCTATAGACAGACTGGCAGTTTATACATCAAGTTGGATTTGCTGAATCAAAAAAAGGTACTTTTTTTTTTTTTCAAATCTGAGTTTTTATACTCATCTACTGTACTTGTTTAATACTTTAATCAATCCTGTAAGGAAATTAGGCTCAGAGAGATCAAATTATTTGATCAAGAGATTAAATAATTTTGTCATAGCTAGCAATTAGCAGAGCCAAGACTTTAATTTATCTGGAATCAAAGTTTGTGTTTCTAACTCCTGTGCCTAAACCTCAGCCTCAGAGTTATATGGCTGTTATTTTTAGCCTCTGTATTGTTTTTCATCCATAGGAGGGTGTGGCCTTAAAAAATAAATCCTGTTGTAAACGTTCTTTGCCTTTGTCCTTTGTTCTCATTTTTTCCTCCCTCTACTTCTTTAATCTCTCTGATTTTGTCCCTTTGATCTTATTAGTCCTCTAATTTGTCTTTTTTTTTAATCACTCTAATGAGCCCCCATGGTTGATGATCCGTTCCTCTCAAAGCCTTATTTGCCTACACCAAGCTGTGTGGCCCTCAGGATACAGACCCTATCACATGGAGCCACCTGGCCTGGCACCTTCCCAGACCTCAGGAAGCAGGACATGAAGACAGCAATGCCTTTGGATTTGGAAGCCTACAAATTAAGAGTTCATTGTGTTTGAGAGGTCCAGGAGGATTGAGTTTCAGACGAATGGAATAATCATCTTCCAGAGAAGTAAATTTACTTGGCAGGTTTCCACTAAAATGGATTTAAAAAAATGTCAGATGGAACTAAAACATTTAAGACATATGGTGCATTAACTAAATGTTTAAACATTTACCTTTAGCTGCATGAACATTTCACTGATGAGATGAGTTCAGTGAGCTATGTTGAACATCTTTGACAGAATCACTGTCCAGTAGAGAGCTCTACTTCTTGAATTTATTTAATATAAACCATCCCCAGATGCTTACAACAGATACCAAATACATGCTATAATTTCACTGCTGAATGCGAATGCACATAAAGATGAAAGATCCAAATGAGAAAATCTATCTGTAATCTCAGTCATTACCTTTTATTTGAAATTGGTTCTCCATGAGAAGGGTGCAAAGAGGAGTATCATTAGTTACGAAGCAGTGAAAGTCACTGGGATGCCATCAGCCCATTCTACTGTCTTCCAGAAGATCCCTTAATACTTTTTTGCAGGGTCAGCAAACATGTAGCAAGCGTGGGAGTGCTCCCCCTCACCTCTTGTCTGTAGCAGACATTGTTAATCAATCACAACACTTAATTTCCCCGCTGATTACTTTTCCCGCTGAGCCTGCACTTGGCCTGAGACTTTTTCTGCACCCAGCACTCCAGGCAACCACTGCCGATTGATCCAAGTTGGCACTTAAAACGAAACCTCTTTGCAATCTCCAGACATAGAACAATGATAGAGCAGTGGGGTGTTTCTATGTCTGATGTATCTAAGAGACGTGATAATTGTGGTAGTAGGCCATTGGATGCTGTTAGGATTTATTCCTTTAATTAAAAGCATGGCTGTGGGGCTCCTTGGGTTCTGGAAGAATCCACTAGGACTTGGATTAGCCTCTATCTAGTTGTATAAAGGGCTAGTATTCTGTCTTCCAGGCAGACTAATTCCACACATACCTATATCCTTTTCTCTTTCACACTCTGAGTTTCAGATCCTCAAACTGAGAATTCTAAACCCATTTGAAATAGAATGAGTCAGGAACTAACAGAGACCCTGAAACTAAGGTAATCACTTAAATTCTGGATAATGCAGAGAACTTCCTGGAATAAAGGTGTGTGTATGTTGATGGGGCGGGGGGGAGGAGTGGAACTTGTATTTAAGATCTGATCTCATACGTGTTCACATTTCCTATGTAGGCTGTAAATAATAACAGCTACTGTTTACCTGACAAGGTGTTAAGCACCAAAGGACATGCACTTTCTGTTTTTAAAATCAAAATGTGTAAATACATCAGCCCAAATATTTTCATGAATGTTCTTTTTTGCCTCCATTCAGAATATCTTTCTTTGAAAAATATTTTAATCAAAGTTCTTCAGTTAAGTTGTCTCTATGATTCTTTTGATGTTTCTCCAAACTCAGATGCTGCAAAATCATAGGCATTGTTACTTTCACTCCATTCCAGTTCAGAATATAAATTTATCCAATAAAAGTAAGACTTCCATCGAGAGTCTCACCACAAGTTGAAACATTCCAAACTACATTACAGAATTTCAAATTTAAATATTATACACAGCAGGAGGATTCATCCGTTTATTTGTTCACTTCTTTCTTCGATATTTTAAAGATAAGTTTAGTGATGTTTCTTTACATCATTACTTTCTGCAAAACCTACAAAAAGTAACTGTTAGCTTTTGAAATCAATGTTGATGTTTTTCCAGTAGATTAGCACTTTACAGTTTCACATGGTCACAGATATCATTATGGCTCCCAAGTTAGATGTCAAATGCCGGCAAACATTTTGTGCAAGTTATGTGTTCATCAACTTTCTTAAGAAATTCAGTACTTAAATTTTTATTAAACATGTGATTTCTTTCCCCTAGAATTCACTGCTGCTAAAGAGTTACCTTAAAATTTTTTAAAAAGTTACCAAAAAAATAATATAAATAAAAAGTTGTAGATTTAGAGCATATAATAAATGATAAAACCGCTGTAGTACAAATTATTCTCTACATACTCTATAGAAGGATTCTCAGTCTCTATTTCCCATACACATTACATACACCAAACCTACAGTTGCCCAAGTTTCCCCTGCCTCTGTGCCTTGGTACTCCGGTGGCTTCATGCATCTTGCAGCCTGTAGCACTGGCCATGGCACCATTTGCACATGTGCTCATTAGCTTGGAAGGGGCAGTGGTATTGAACACTTCTGTCACTAACACCACCAAAGACTGAAGGAGTTTGCTTCCCAAAACCTAGTGTACAAGATCACACTATTTCCTTCCAAGAGAGGTATTATTATACTGCATCTAGACAGGATCAAGAGAAGAAAGAAAGGTCATCTCTGGTTGGTTTCGAAAACAACCAAGTATTAAATTGAGAAGTCTTTTTATGGCATGTGCATTTCACATATAGACTAGCTGAAACCATGGCAGAAGCTAAAAGTAAAAGTGGAAGCCTAGAAAATTCAGAATGTTTTAATACAATTAATAATAATACTTTTATAAAAATGAAAAACGCGAGGCACCTGCTAAAGCAGATGGAGTGCCAGGATACTAGACATAAATAGAGACAGTTCAAGGCAAACCTGGATATATGCTTCCCCTACTTGGCATGTAAGAGGCCGATCTTCAGATCATTCTGTACCCAATTCTGGCAGTATCAATTAACAGCTGCATGACTATAAGCAGATATCTACCTTCAACCTTCTTGTTTGCAAACTGAGAGCTAAAATGCCTACCTCACTGGGTCGTTGTAAGGAGAAAAATGTATGGAAAGTGTCCAGAGCAAGGACCAGGTACACAAAGCAACTGCTCACTACTAGAGACAGAGATGTTGTTATTATCACCATGCTCTTCTTACCAATGACTTATTGCATACAGAGGCCATGGGATGATTGCTACTCAGGCTAATTTTTCCCTTGAAAAATGAAGCAGGATCAGAAAGAATCAGGAAGAACAGAAAAGGGGGAAGCAAAGAAGGTGGTCAGGTGGTATAACAGCCCTGCGGTATTGGTAAGATGGTTTAGATTTGTGCTGTTATCCCTTCAAAACAAGAGAAGAATTATTATTTATCAAGCCCTTCCTCTAAGTTCAGACCTGGAGCAAATATTTACTCCAGTATTTCATAATGGGGCTCTATCATTCACACTGGTGCTTTCCTTATAACTGCCACACGGGGCACTATTTTTATTACCTCCATTTTACAGACGAGGAAACTGAGGCTTCAAGAGGTTAGAGAACAAGAGCTAACACGGAATAGTTAGATATAAAACACATGCTCCTAAATCCATGCTTCTTAGCTACATTACTTTTCAGAAGTTACATGTGTCCCTAGTGGACCCACATCTGGAGTGTCCAACATACAGTTCTGTTTATCAACACTAAGTAGCATTTTATGAGAAGATGAGGTTGTCCTTTTTTATTAAGAACCTCAAAAAATTAGAAATTCTTAAAAGATGGTTCATTTCTAAATTTACCTAAACAGTTTTCAGAGCCTATTTGTAATTTTTAGCTATTGGCGGTAACAAGTTCTATAAAGTCTTATCCAATAAGTATAAAACTAGCCTATGCTGCAGTAACAACCCCCAAATCTCAGTTGTTTAAGGTAGCAAAAGATTATTTCTTGGTCATGTTACCTGTCTATTACAAATCCTCAAGGTAGGAACTCAGGAAATCAGATTGAAAAGATAGTCACCGTCACCAGCCAGAGGGAAGAGCGCTCTTGAGGCTCTCACATCACATGATCTAGCTCGGAAGTGATACACTTGCATCCCCAGAAAATCCACTGGGCGGAACTAGCTGTATGGCCTCACCCAAGTATAAGGGAGCCAAGAAGTACAATTCTGCCATGTGTATGGGAAAGTAAAAATGAAAATATTTGGCAAACAGCAACAATCATTGATATAAAGTTACTACAAATGTTGTAAATTTTTACTTTCTTTTAATTTTTATAAAATGCTCTATTTGCCCTATTTCAAGTTTCAGGTGGTCCCCTCTACTCAATATATTCTATTATTAGGTAAAGAAATACTTGTTCACACATTTTAACAGAATTTCCACCTTGTTTCCAATGGAAGAGCATCAGATTGAAGAAGACTCTGTCTTTTCTAAAAAGTTCTTTAAAAAAAAAAAAAATGACATCAACTCCTAGCTAAGGGGGGATTCCTTAAGGAAATGTGTCATTTTCTTGTCTAGAAGTCAATGAGCTCAAAGAAAAATAAAGGTAGGGCTGAAAGGATGTGGAATGAAAGAGCCAGTTAATACCTAAAAGACACCAAATTGGAAAGTGTTACTGTTCCTTGTATCATCCATCACTGCAAATGGCTCAGCAGGAAAAAGACTATCTCAAGCTGGCAGTCTTGCCATAGAAATAGATCATTGTAATACGGGTGGCAGAATTGCGGAGCTCAACATGGCCAGTGACATTCTATTGACTAGTTAAGAGCCAAGAAAGGTAAGAACTGAGTGAATGAAAATTCAATCAAGTCCTAACCAAATTAACATTCAGTAAACTGGGAAACATTCTTGTGTTGGGTTTTAGGGTTTTTTTTGGTCCCTAAATATTAATCAGCTGTAAGCTACTTTCAGGTTATCCATTCAGCTTTTGAAAATGGATTGGTCTAGCGCAGTGGTTGAGAATCTGCCTGCCAATGATGGGGACACGGGTTCGAGCCCTGGTCTGGGAAGATCCCACATGCTGCGGAGCAACTAGGCCCGTATGCCACAACTACTGAGCCTGTGCGTCTGGAGCCTGTGCTCTGCAACAAGGGAGGCCACGACAGTGAGAGGCCCATGCACCGCGATGAAGAGTGGCCCCCGCTCACTGCAGCTAGAGAAAGCCCACGCACGGAAACGAAGACCCAACACAGCCAAACAAGAAAAAAAAAAAAAAAAAAAAGGATTGGTCTTTTCATAAAAACCTGTATTCAAAAGTAAAGATGGAATTTAATGTCCTTGGCTTAGATATACTTCATAGAAGTGAGCAGTCTTTCATGGCTGCATTCTTAGCACATAGTAAAGAATGAGAGTGGAGGAGACATTACAAGTGCATGAGGCTGGAGACATACAATGTAGAGATTGGGAACAACCTCAGCTTTCAGGGTGTTCAATGCCACCCACAGAAAATTCTTCATTGTGTCTTTATTAAACTCCTATTTGGCAATCAGGAAGAAGTAGGATAATTCAGTTCCAAAAATAATTATTGAGCACCTGCTAATATGCCTAAAAGTGCTTTTGCATACTTCAGTGAACCATATGAGAGGAGAAGTATTTTTTGTTGTTGTTGTTATGGCACCATGCTAGAAATTGCACAGACAACACAGGTCAACAAGATCAGGCAATGAAGAGAAAAGTAATAAAATAATCAACTGTTAGATTGAAGTATTGATCAAGGTTTATATTTTGCAGAGTATGTATAAGTCCAAAGTAAGCATTGGTTAAAAACCAGTGGCTTGCGGAGCAGCTAAGCCCGTGCATCACAACTCCTGAGCCTGTGCTCTAGAGCCCGTGAGCCACAACTACTGAGCCCATGTGCCACAACTACTGAAGCCCGCATGCCTAGAGCCCGTGCTCTGCAACAAGAGAAGCCACCGCAGTGAGAAGCCCGCTCACCGAAAGGAAGCGTAGCCCCTGCTCACTGCAACTAGAGAAAGCCCGCACGCAACAACGAAGACCCAACACAGCCAAAAATAAAAAAAAATTTTTAAATAAATAAATAAAAAGATTTTTTAAAAATCAGTGGCTTAATTTGATGTCTATATCAAAGCACACTTAAAATATTACAATGAAAACATTTAAACCTAGTTTTATACCTATGCAATTCTAATTTCTAAAATACTTTATCACATCAGCTGATTAGTTAAGAAGGTTCTTTATGTGATGTTAATTAAGTCAGCATTCATTTGCAGCAACAGGGATGGGCCTACAGATTATCATACTAAGTGAAGTAAATCAGACAAAGACAAATATCATATGATATCGCTTATATGTGGAATCTAAAACATGATACAACTGAATTTATTTACAAAACGGAAATAGACTCAGAAATAGAAAACAGACTTATGGTTACCAAAAGGGAAAGGGGGTGGGGGAGGGATAAATTAGGAGTTAGGATTAGCAGATATAAACTCCTATGTATAAAATAGATGAACAGCAAGGTCCTACTGCATAGCAGAGGGAACTATATTCAATATCTTGTAATAACCTATAATGGAAAAGACTATGAAAAAGAATATATATGTGCATACATAAATGAGTCACTTCGCTGTACACCTGAAATTAACACAATGTTGTAAATCAGCTGTACTTCAGTAAAAAGAATTGTCAGCATATTTAGGTATCATTCAAGACACGAACATGATTGTGTGTTGCTTAGCAGTAGATAATTATTAGAGGTTTTTAGAGACTTATAGCAATATCAGATGCTCTTGAATAAAATATTTTAATGAAAATTCAAAATTTTCACCTTATAAAATTTAAAATTCCCCAAATTATTATTATTATTGATATAACAATGGTACATCAAGTGTAAAAGAATCTTAATAAACTTACAGTATTGGTTGAAAATATATATGATTTCACCTAGCTGATACAATTATATTAATATCTGACAAAATACATTTTAAGAAAAAAGTATTACTGGAGATAAAGATGACCATTAAACAATGATAAATTATTCAGTTTACCAGGATGTAATAATTCTAAACTTGTACACACCCAACAGCCTCAAATATATGCAAAAAAATCAATAGGACTACAAGGAGAGAGTGGCAATTTCACAAAGTCTGAAATTTTAATATTTTCTCTCAGTTGTCAGAACAAGCACATAAAAAAAAAAAATCAGTAAGGGGGTTGAAGACTGAATGAAACCTGATGGAACAGGTATAGAACACTGTATCCAACAACTGCAGAATATGTATTATTTCCAATTAAACATAAAAGATTGATGAAATTGTCCATGGCTAAGCCACAAAATTAGTTTCAACAGATTTCCAAGGATGGGCATCTGTGGCAGAGATGAGCTAGATGTTCACTAAGTATGCTTCCTCTTCCTGGGTCCACAGCTAAACTACGTTTTACAATCTCCTTGTACCTAGAGAGGAATATGGAATTCGCTCTGGTCAAACGAAAAGTAGGTGAAAGTGATTATGCTGTTTTCAGCCCTGACCCCTGAACATATCCTACATGACCTCTACCCACTCTCTCTTTATTTATCAGCCAGCTCAGTGTAGCAGGGTGTCCAGTGAGGCCCTGGGTGGCAAAGCTACTAGATGTTGCCTGGATCCCTGAGTTGTTACTTGGAGGAGAGCCACTCAGGAGAGTCCACTGACCAGTAGCTTGATGTGAGAAACGTTTTGTGTGTGTGTGTCAAGCCATTGAGATTTTAAAGCTTCTCATGCTGTCAAGTAGCTGACTAAGATAGTATTGTGCAAACTGCATTCTCTGACACAATTGCAATTAGGTTAAAAATTTAGCATGAGTAGTAATAATGAGAAAAAAGCTATAAGCTTGGAAGTTTAAAAACACATTTTTAAAACAACACAGGTAACAAGAATAAATAATGATGAAAATTAGAATGTACTCAAAACTGCATAATAATTAAAATACTAATTATCAAGATGTGTACTAGCAGCTTAAAACAGTACTTATAGGAAAAAATATCGCCTTAAATATTAACATTAAAAACAATGAGGGGGGGCTTCCCTGGTGGCGCAGTGGTTGAGAGTCTGCCTGTCGATGCAGGGGACACGGGTTCGTGCCCCGGTCCGGGAAGATCCCACATGCCACGGAGCGGCTGGGCCCGTGAGCCACGGCCACTGAGCCTGCGCGTCCGGAGCCTGTGCTCCGCAACGGGAGAGGCCACAACAGTGAGAGGCCCGTGTACTGCAAAAACAAACAAAAAAACAAAAAACAACAATGAGGGATCCAGCAATAAACCCATACAGCTATTGTCAATTAATCTATGAGAAAGGAGGCAAGAATATACAATGGTGAAAAGGCAGTCTCTTCAGCAGGTGGTGCTGAGAAAGCCAACAGCTACATGTAAATCAGTGAAATTAGAACACTCTCTCACACCACATACAAAAACTCAAAATGGTTTAAAGACCTCAATATAAAACATGACACGATAAAACTCCTAGAAGAGAACATAGGCAAGACACTTTCAGACATAAATCATATAAATATTTTCTTAGATCAGTCTCCCAAGGCAAAAGAAATAAAAGCAAAAATAAACAAATGGTACCTAATCAAACTTGAAAGCTTTTGCACAGCAAAGGAAACCATCAACAAAAATAAAAGACAACTTATGGAATTGGAGAAAATATTTGCAAATGATGTGACCAACAAGGGATTAATATCCAAAATATACAAACAGTTCATACAACTCAATATAAAAAAAAAAACCCCCAATCAAAAAATGGGCAGAAGACCTAAATAGACATTTCTCCAAAGAAGACATATAGGTGGCCAACAGGCATATGAAAAGATGCTCAGCATCACTAATTATTAGAGAAATGCAAATCAGAACCACAGTGAGGTATTATCTCACGCTGGTCAGAATGGCCAGCATCAAAAAGTCTACAAATAATACATGCTGGAAAGGGTGTGGAGAAAAAGGAACCCTCCTACACTGTTGGTTGAAATGTAAATTGGTGCAGCCACTATGGAAAACAGTACAGATGTTACTTAAAAAACTAAAAATAGAGCTACCATATGATCTGGCAATCCCATTCCTGGGCATATATCTGGAAAAGACAGAATCTAATTCAAAAGATACATGCACCCCAATGTTCATAGCAGCACTATTTATAATAGCTGGAAACGGAAACAACTCAAGTTCCCATCCACAGATGATTGGCTTAAGAACAGCCATAAAAAAGAATGAAATATTGCCATTTGCAGCAACATGGATGGACCTAGAGAACATTATACTAAGTGAAGTATAGAGAAAGACAAATATTATGTATCACTTATATGTGGAATCTAAAAAGTAATTCAAATGAATCTATATACACACAGAAACAGACTCACAGACACAGAAAGCAAACTTACAGTTACCAAAAGAGAAAGGGAGGGGGTGAGGATAAATTTGGAGTATGGGATTAACAGATACAAACTACTATACATAAAAGAGATAAGCAACAAGGATTTACTGTAGCACAGGGAACTATATTCGACATCTTGTAATAAACTTTAAAGGAAAATAATCTGAAAAATACATATATGACTGAATCACTTTGCCGTACACTTGAAACTAACACAATATTGTAGATCAACTATAATCCAATAAAAATGTAATAAAATGCTCTAGAAGGAAAAATAATAATGAGGGCTCAGACACAACGAACTAGGTTTCTAACTTAAGGAATTAGGAAAAAAACAGCAGAATGAAGATTGCAGTGGTAATTAAAGAAACTGAAAACACACACATAATAGAGAGGATCAATAAGCCAAAGGTTGATTTTTAAAATTGAAATATAATTCACATACCACAAAGTCCACCATTTTAAAGTGGACAATTCACTAAAGTTTTCTTTAGTGTAGTCACAAACATGTGCAACCATCATCACTAATTCCAGAACATTTTCATTACCCCAGAAAGAAACCCTGCAGCTACTGGCAGTGATGCCCCACGTTTCCCTCCCATCAGCCCCTGCCAGCCACTAACCTACTTTCTCTCACTAAGGGTTCGCCTATTCGGGACGTTACACATAAATGGAATCATACAATATGTGGCCTTTTGAGACTGGGTTTTTTCGCTTTGCATAATGTTTTCAAGCTATCATCTATGCTGTAGCAAGTATCAGTCCTTAATCTTTTTCATGTTCAAAAAATATTCCATGCATGGCTATACTACCTTTTGTTTTTCATTCATCAGTTGATAGACATTTGGGTTATTTCAACCTTTTGGCTACTATGAATAATGGTTTTATGAACATTCATAAACAAGTTTTTGTATGGACATATGCTTATATCTGTATATATCCAAGGGTGTATAAGGGTGTATATGTTTAAACTTATGTATACTCAACTATCTTGGGTATGTACCTAGGAGTAGACTTGATGGGTCTTATGTAATTCCATGTTTAACTTTTTGAGGAATTACCAAACTGTTTTTCAAAGCAGCTCTACCATTTTATATTCCCACCAGCCATTCATGAGGGTCCCAACTTCTCCATATTCTCAGCAACACCTGGTACTTCCTTTTTTTATCATAGCCAGAGTGAGTGTGAAGTGGTATCTCATTGTGGTTTTGCATTTCTCCAGTGAGTATTGTGTTGAACATTTTTTCATGTGCCTATTGTATATCTTGTTATGAAAATATTCAAATCCTTTGCTCATTTTTATATTTGGTTGTCTTTTTTAAGTTGGAAGAGTTCTTTATAATATTCTGGATACAGACCTATAAGAGATACATGACTTAAAAAGTAATATCTACCATTCTATAGGTTTCCCCTTTGCATTACTGATGGTATCATTTGCAACATAAAAGTAGTTTTTAATTTTGATGAAGTCCAACTTACTTTTTAAAATTTTTTTTTGGATATGCACACTATTTAATGTGAGTTGGTGTACCCAGCACTGCCTGCTAGGCCTCTGTCCCTCCTCACAAAGCTGTGATTCTTGGCCCCAACACCCTTAACCCAGATGTGGTATAAAGACACTGGCTGGAGACCACTTTATGCAGCTAGAGAAACCAGAAGACACTGCCTGCCCCTTCCCCAGGAAAGTACACTTTAAAACGTGAAGACACAGAAAAAGAAAAAAAAATCTGAAGAGGGAAACTATTACAAAAGGGGAAATGAGCACCCCTAAAACCAAAGTGTTGTATATGCTTAAAATAAAGCATTAAGTAAAAATATTACATCAAAAAATCCCTTAAACCAAAGGGTACAAATTTCAGGATGCTTCCTCGTCGTGGGCCATGGGGTCTCCCTGCTTGGCTCTAGTGCCTTGGGGCTTGTGTGGCAGAGAGTGCGTGCACCGCTGGGCCCACCCGTCGTGCCAGTGGGCCTCTTCTGTCCATGCTCCTCAAACACGCAGCCACGGGGCAGCCTGCCTACTCTAGACTGGAGAGCGGGTGGGCAGTCCTTCAGTCCATCCTGGGGGTGCTTGGGGAGCGGGGGGCACTGGCAGAGGCATTGCATCTCCCCTACAATGTTCCCAGCTCTCTGCCCTGTGGTCTCCCCTAAAATTTAGAGCCCCCATCTCCATGCAGTGCCAATGGACAGTCCCAGGGGTGGGGTGAGGGGAGGCCTAGTCACGCTGCACCGGCTGCCCCTCCCCACAGGCCTCGTTGGAGGAGGGGATCACGGCGACAGTTCCTTCCGGAACCCGTGGGCAGCATGGCTGCAGCTGCAGCTCAGTCTCACTGATGCACAGCCCCAGGAGGTCCTTGGTGGGCTCCTCGGTCATCCTGTCCTCGGGCATGCCAAAGCTCAGGAGCCAGCCCGTGAGGTTTTTTTCACGTCGGGTCGGGTCTCAGCGTGAACTTGTCGTGGCCGTGCTGGCTCTGGCACCAGAGCAGACTCATGTCGGCGATGCCATGGGTCTCCATCACCGCCTCCTGCGCCATCAGGCCCTTCACCAGCAGGCTGACCTAGGAGGACGGCAGCTCAGAAGGCGTGGCCATCAGCCGGTGCCGCTTCAGGCCCCGCGTGAAGGTCACGTGCTCCAGCAAGCGCGGGGCGAGGAGGGCGAGGCGGGCGAGGGCGTCTCACTGTAGATACGGGGGAGCACGCCCGGCTTCCGCGCTAGCTGGGTGCTGGATGCCCTCCCCCAGCGTGCTGCAGGAGCGGAAAGGCAGCTCAGTGGCCCCGAAGTCGAAAAGACTCCCAGCCCTGGCGCCAGGCCAGCGGTCGCCAGGTAAGCCGCATCCGGCAGCCGTTCCTCAGGGCCTGGCAGCGGGAGTTGAAGAGAGCGTCGCTGGTCAGCTCACCCAGCGGCCCGAGTTCCCCGGAATTCAGGGACAGGGTCGCGCCCCTCCGGTCACACACCCGCGGGATCCAGGTAATCCTGAGCTCCTTAGGGTTCTGCTTGAAGCGCTGCAAGATGGCCGGGAGCTCGGTGTCTGTGTGGTAGCGGTCTCTTGCTCCATCTGGGTGGGCGCCAGCGCTCTGGCAGTCAAGGCCGCAGCCACCCTGGGCAGGGAACATCAGGGAAGCCGGGAGGCGCCCTGCCACGGGAGCAAGAGGCATGGCGGGCCCTTTGACTCCTGAGGAACCACCAGTATGGGTGGTGGGCACCTCCTCAGCTTGAGGATACACCCAACCCTCACTCTCTCCACGGTCCAACCTCTTTAATTTTTATTTTGTTGCCTGTGCTTTTGGTGTGTCATATCTAAGAACCGTTGCCTAATCCAACTCTCAAAGATTTATACCTGTTTTTATCCTACGAGTTTTAGAATTTTAGCCTTTATATTTAGGTATTTCAGTTTTTTACTTAATTTTTGTATGTGATATGACATAGTGGTCCAACTTCATTCCTTTTTTTTTTTTTTTTTTTTTTTTTTTTTGTTTTTTTCTTTTTTTTTTTTAATTTTTTTTGTTTTTTGCACATTTTGTCCCTTTTTTTTTTTTTTTTTTTTTTTTTTTTTTTTTGCGGTACGCAGGCCTCTCACTGCTGTGGCCTCTCCCGTTGCGGAGCACAGGCTCCGGACGCGCAGGCTCAGCGGCCATGGCTCACGGGCCCAG
>RJWK010038105.1:0-20967 GCA_004363435.1 Platanista minor
GGATATTGAATATAGTTCCCTGTGCTATACAGTAGGACTTTGTTGTTTATCCATTCTCCATATAATAGTTTGCACCTGCTAATCCCAAACTCCCAATCCTTCCCTCCTCCACCCTTCTTCCCCCTTGGCAAACACAAGGCTGTTCTTTATGGCTGTAAGCCTGTTTCTGTTTCATAGATAAGTTCATTTGTGTCATATTTTAGATTCCACATATAGTGATAGCATATGTATTTGTCTTTCTCTTTCTGACTTACTTCACTTAGTATGATAATCTCTAGGTCCATCCATGTTGCTGGAAATGGCATTATTTCCTTCTTTTTTTATAGCTGAATAGTATTCCATTGTATATATGTCCCCCATCTTCTTTATTCATTCATCTGTTGATTGACATTTAGGTTGTTTCCATATCTTGGCTATTGTAAATGGTGCTGCTATGAACATTGGGGTGCATGTATCTTTTTGAATTAATAAATATTGTCCAGATATATGCCCAGGAGTGGGATTGCTGTGATCCAGCAATTTTACTTCTGGGTATATACCCAAACAAAGTGAAAGCAGGGACTCAGATATTTGCCTACCAGTGTCCAGTGTTTGTAGCAGGATGATTCACAAGAACCACAAGGCAGAAACAACTCCAATGTCCACTGACAAATGAATGTATAGATATAAAGTGCTATCTAAATACAGTACAATATTACTCAGACTTAAAAAGGAAATTCTGATACATGCTACATTACGGATGTATAATGATGATACTATTCTAAGTGAGAAAAGCCAGATACAAAAGGATAAATTTCATATGATTCCACTTACTTGAGATACCTAGAGTAGTCAAATTCAGAGAAACAGAAAGTACATTGGAGATTTGTGGGGACTGGAGGGGGTCTATAACAGATAATTATTGTTTAGTGGTTATGGAGATTCAGTTTGAAAGATGAAAAATTTCTGGAAATGGATGGTGGTAATGGTGGTACAACAATATGAATGTACTTAATGCAAGTGAACTGTATACTTAAAAATGATTAAAATAGTAAGTTTATATGATGTATACTTTACCATGATAGAAAAGTACTTCTATTCAGGTATAATTATGAACAAAACTTTATTTGTTGTTACTAATAAATTATCACTAGAATGTCACATAAAAACTATTATCCACTAAATAAGAAAGCTAACCCACAATAACCAACTGTAATAATACTAACTATAATTTTCTTCAAAATACCAATAGTTCTCGTCTATTACCACAGAAATAGTGACATTTTATTTTATTTATTCTTGCTTTAAAAAGAGATTTTGATTAGCTATGTGAGGAAAAAATGGCCTACTAGCATAAAAGCAAATAATTCTTTCTTAAATTTGACATTCAAAATCATAAAGATGAGAGAAAATGCATTAAGTGGCCAGTTAGGAAAAATTTATGATTCTGAGAACTTATGAAAAATCTTAAATATAATTTGAACACAGCTTTACAATTATGCAATTCCTTATATTCTTAAATGGCTAGGTTGCATATTAAGTCTAATGTATAGATTGTAGGAGCAAACAAAAGTCTGCTAAACACTTTAAACTGTAAACAACATTACCTTAATTAATTGTGTATTACACTCTCATGAATTTTTTTTTTCTTCTTGATAAAACCTGTTTTTTTAAAGGACTTAGTTTAAGAAGATAGGTGTTTCGTTTCCTTTTCAGAGACTATTCTTGGTCTCATATTCAAGTTCCCCACTTCTGTCACTATTTTTTCAATATAGATGTTATCCTCGAAGAACTGGTTAATTTTATACTTATATAATTAAATTTTACAACTATTACAATTTATAATTATAATATTTTATAATAATCACTGAGATTTGAAGGGTGGGGAGCCTAGGCAAAATGAGAATAAAATTTAATAATGATGGCTCAACCCTAAAACTAATGTCACAAAAATCCTTTAAATGCTAAATATCTTTATTCTTTCTCTAAAGCTCTGCTTGCCTTTTCTGATTCCATCAGTATATTGGTCCATTTAGCAACAGCATTCATTTCCAGAGCATATTCAAAGTATGCAGCTAATAGTACCCATCAAGCAAATTCTATGCTTGGAATAGTCCCAGAATCCATGTTGGCTAAACTTGCTGGGGTAGGGAGTGGCAGTGATATGGAGAAACTGGAAGAAGAAGATAAATGGGATATATCTATAACTATATATCTGCCCTGTTTCTACATTATTCCATTGTACCTCCAATAATATGGAGTTTCTCTTTTTCAATATCATTATTTTCTTTATATGCTTAGGGACAGAGAAACAGTGAGTTGATCAGAAATAATTGGGAGTTCCCATCCAGATGATAGGAAAGCAGGTAAAAACTGGAAATCATCTCATCAATCACACAGCCAGAATTCACTGCTAATTGGAGTCATTATCATTCAACAATCAGTTGACAAGATTAGTGATGCAAGAGAAGCTCTGCAAACCTGTTCAGGTCACCTCTTTTCCCACCATGAATAGGGATGCTCTCACTCTAGCAACTCAGCCATTCATCTCTTTGTCTCCATTACCCTTTCTCTCTACTTTTGTTACTTACCCTACTGAACCATCTTCTTCCAAATCTATCACTTTGCTTTACATTCAGGGCTCTTGGACAGAATAAATGACTGTTAACACCATCCAAAATGGATCATCCATACTGAATATGAATGCTTCATGGCATAGTCTACCTATCCTGCAGCTAGTGTGCCTGTTTCTTCAACACTCAGTTCATCCTGGATATTAATAATAATTATGATAATAAAAGCTTTTTATTTTTATGTGCCAGAGACTCTTTTAAGAATTTTAAATATATTACTCAATTTAATCTGTACCATGATGCTCTCAGGTGGTTGCTATTAATATCTCCAGGTCTCAGAGGCAGAGGGAATCTAAATAAGTGACCCATGGTTATATGCCTAATAAGTGTCAAACCTGGGATTTTAACTCAGTATTTTGGTTCCAGAGTTGTAACTTTGAATGGTGATGGTATACTGCTTCTCTAGGACTCTTTGTTCCTCGGTAAATAAGACTCAGTTCTGTATATACTCAGTTCTGTATATGTTACTCTTCATTTTATACAAAATATTGTAACTTAGGCACTGTGGCCTATCTTCCCTAGCTTTACTCTCAGAAGGGCACTGGGCATATAATAGACCCAACTCCTTTAGAAAAAAAATATTTTTCTGCATTGTAAATTCCTTGATGGTAGTAGCTATATTTTATATAGTTTTCATGCCAAACCTTCCTAGCACAGTGGCTTGTGCATGGAGATAATTCAAGAAAGTACTAGAGAAATGAGGGGGAAGACAACTATCATTTTAAGTGCCTACTATACCCAGGCACCGTCCTGGGTACCAACTAAACCTAAGAAGATGAGTATGCCATGAGTTCCTTGTTAAGAAGTGATAACATCACATTATCTGTATTCTACAATGAGAGAGAGAGAGGGAAAAAATTGTAAAGATGTAAAGTAACTTAACTAGATCAAATCATTTGTAAAACAATGTGTTGAATATATTCTTGGAGCCAGTCACTATTCTGGATACACGGACATGATTTAATCTTTTCAGCTTTATGAGGTAGGTATTATAAACCATGGATTGTTATTTACCAACATTGGCTTCTATGCATAAGATACCATTAGCATTCTAGAAGAGAAGCCAAGAACTATATTTCTCCTGGAATCCTTTTATCTGGAGGGTTCTGCCTTAGAGTTTTCCAATAAGAAGAAAGTGAGAGGCTTGGGAAGCAGAATGGAGGAGAGTCTATTATCCTTAGGAGATAGTGGTGGGCAAAGGCAGCCTCTTTTCAGACCTCTTCATAAGCTCAGGCTTATCGACTCACTGCAGGAACTCCCGTTTCTCTGGATCTGCAGCTACAGCCTTCTTATCTAGATCTTTACTACCCCCACCTTCTCCCATCTTTATATGTCCTAATCCCTCTATTTACATTGTTTTATCTCTACAAACATTGTAGTGGCTTTGTTTTTTCCCCCACTGGACCCAATTTTTACCTTCATTTTATAGAGAGGGCAACTGTGTCAAAAGCAGTTTAAAAACTTTCTAATGGGCACCAGTTAGGAAATGGTGAACATCACACTTAAACTCACAACAATTCTGTCCCTAGAGCCACTGCCATTACACAGTAAGATTTCCTGCCACTCTTTTATATTAGAAAACAGGATTCTAAACCAGCTTCAGCTGACTCAAAGATTCTCATCTTTTTATCACACTATTTTTTCTCTAGGCAGGTAACTATTTAATGGAGTTAAAATGAGCTTAACTTTAGGAAAGGATGTGAAAAGTATTTGTTTAATCAGAAACTTAGTGAAACTTGGGTCAACACAGTGGTAGTACTCTTAATATTTGAATCATGAGATTCTTTGGTCCATTTATACCTTTCATTTTTTAAAATTTTATTTAGTTAAGCATTCCTATACTTTCTGACCCATTAATTTTACTCCCTCTTTATTAACCGCCCCCCAAAAATACTGGTACATATTTACCATGGGATATATGCAAAAAAAAGTAAACAACTCAGGATCCCTAAAATAAAGATTGGATTTATTAACTGTAATATATTCATGTATACTATAATGAAAATAAAAATGGATGGATTTTTGCAATATGATATTAAAAGAAAAATGTAAGACCTATAAGACTTTATGACAAATAAACTTATATAAAGGTAAAAATAATTAACAAATAAGTACATAAAAAGGAAAGCAAGAAAATGTTGGATATGGAATTCAATATAATGGTCACATTCAGTAGGGGAGTCAAGAAGATAAGGTAGGGAAGCCACAAACTTAGAAATAGGTTATTTTTGGTAGTAGAGTCACCTTATTATAATACAAATAATCAACTTTTGAAAATTTCCATTTTGCAAGTATATTTGGAATTTTAAAAAGTATTTTACTTGGTTAACATATTCACTTGCTTATACTTCTTCTCATTCCCTATGCTATATACTTCCTAGCAAAGAAAATTCATTGGGAGTCTTATGCCTGTCAGAATTCCCTAGAGTCACTGAGTTGAAGAGTTTATATGAAAACCATAGGCGTGAAGTGGAGAGGGCAGGAAAACTTTGTTTCTCCAAAATAACTGTCACCTCTCTTGAAATGTACATAACCAGTCTCTTCTACAATTTTTGCTTAAAGAGATAAACTTTCAGTTCTCCTTGATCACCTAAGCAGATTTAAGTGTATTCTTATTGAAATTTTCTTATAAGTACTTCTTCTTTAGGTAGTCATTTAGTTACTGTAGTACTAAGTGTAAACAGGGCTAAACCAGATGACCTTTTAGTTATTAAGACATTCTGTTATGTAAGTTCAGCACTGCAAGTAAAGTAAGAAAGAAGACAGAAAATAATTAGTGGGGGAAATATGGAGATTTTCAGGCACAAAGGTAAGCCTGAGATTAGTCAGTTTTTTTGTTTTTGTCTTTTAGTCTTACTTTAACAGCTCATACATGTGTTTTTATTGGTCCATGACTATCAGCCCTTTTAAAGTACAACAATATCACAGTGATGATTTGCCTGCAGATAACCTTTATTAATAAAAGTTAATCAATTAGCAGTATCTTTCCTGTGAAGCATGTATTCTCAATTATAGTTTTTACCCATATTTTGATTTGTTTTCTTCCAAGCCTTAATTCCATTCTAATTATTGCTTCTGTAGCATTCAGTGTATACACAAAATAAATTTGCAAAAAGTTAAAGAGTTATGGCAGACTCAGAATCAAGTGGCTAATAAATTCCACATCTGCAGAAACACTCCCATATTATTCAAGGATAGCTGGAGAGAGAAGTACCAGGCACATTTTGCTCTTGCTGCAGCTTAGATTATGTCACAGGCATGGGTGGAATGGAACAGTGAGGTAGGCGATGAGAGTAAGGGGAAGATGAGTGGTTTACAAAAGAAGCCAAAAGTGAGAAAGAGTTCCATGTAGGGTGTTTTTGTTTTTTTTTTTTAACATCTTTATTAGAGTAAAATTGCTTTACAGTAGTGTGTTAGTTTCTGCTTTATAACAAAGTGAATCAGTTATACATATACTATGTCCACATATCTCTTCCCTCTTGCATCTCCCTACCTCCCTATCCCTCCCTCCCTATCCACTTCCCTCTTGCATCCTCCCACCCTCCCTATTCCACCCCTCTAGGTGGTCACAAAGCACCGAGCTGATCTCCCTGTGTTATGCAGCTGCTTCCCACTAGCTATCTATTTTACGTTTGGTAGTGTATATATCTCCATGCCACTCTCTCACTTTGTCCCAGCTTACCCTTCCCCCACCCCGTATCCTCAAGTCCATTCTCTAGTGGGTCTGAATCTTTATTCCTGTCTTGCCCCTAGGTTCTTCTGACCTTTTTTTTTCTTTTTTTAGATTCCATATATATGTGTTAGCATATGGTATTTGTTTTTCTCTTTCTGACTCACTTTACTCTGTATGACAGTCTCCAGGACCATCCACCTCACTACAAATAACTCAGTTTCATTCCTTTTTATGGCTGAGTAATATTCCATTGTATATATGTGCCACATCTTCTTTATCCATTCATCTGTTGCTGGACACTTAGGTTGCTTCCATGTCCTGGCTATTGTAAATAGTGCTGCAATGAACACTGTGGTACATGACTCTTTTTAAATTATGGTTTTCTCAGGGTATATGCCCAGTAGTAGGATTTCTGGGTCGTATGGTAGTTCTATTTTTAGTTTTTTAAGGAATCTCCATACTGTTCTCCATAGTGGTTGTACCAGTTTACATCCCCACCAACAGTGCAAGAGGGTTCCCTTTTCTCCACACCCTCTCCAGCATTTATTGTTTGTAGATTTTTTGATGATGGCCATTCTGACCAGTGTGAGGTGATACATCATTGTAGTTTTGATTTGCATTTCTCTAATGATTAATGATGTTGAGCATTCTTTCATGTGTTTGTTGGCAATCTGTGTACCTTCTTTGGAGAAATGTCTACCTAGGTCTTCTGCCCAGTTTTGGATTGGGTTGTTTGTTTTTTTGATATTGAGCTGCATGAGTTCTTTGTATGTTTTGGAGATTAATCCTTTGTCAGTTGCTTCATTTGCAAATATTTTCTCCCATTCTGAGGGTTGTCTTTTTGTCTTATTTACGGTTTCCTTTGCTGGACAAAAAATGTCACAATTTGTATGGAAACACAAAAGACCCCAAATAGCCAAAGCAATCTTGAGAAAGAAAAACAGAGCTGGAGGAATCAGGCTTCTTGACTTCAGACTATACTACAAAGCTATAGTAATAAAGCCAGTATGGTACTGGCACAAAACAGAAATATAGCTAAATGGAACAGGATAGGAAGCCCAGAGATAAACCCACGCACATATGGTCACCTTCTCTATGATAAAGAAGGCAAGAATATACAATAGAGAAAAGACAGCCTCTTCAATAAGTGGTGCTGGGAAAACTGGACAGCTACATGTAAAAGAATGAAATTAGAATACTCCCTAACATCATACACAAAAATAAACTCAAAATGGATTAAAGACCTAAATGTAAGGCCAGACACTAGAAAACTCTTAGAGGAAAACATAGGCAGAACACTCTATAACATAAATCACAGCAAGGTCCTTTTTGACCCACCTCCTAGAGAAATGGAAATAAAAACAAAAATAAACAAATGGGACCTAATGAAACTTAAAAGCTTTTGCACAGCAAAGGAAACCATAAACAAGAAGAAAAGACAATGCTCAGAATGGGAGAAAATATTTGCAAATGAAGCAACAGACAAAGGATTAATCTCCAGAATATACAAGCAGCTCATGCAGCTCAATATCAAAAAAACAAACAACCCACTCCAAAAATGGGCAGAAAACCTAAATAGACAGTTCTCCAAAGAAGATATACAGATTGTCAACAAACACATGAAAGGATGCTCAACATCACTAATCATTAGAGAAATGCAAATCAAAACTACCATGAGGTATCACCTCACACCGGTCAGAATGGCCATCATCAAAAAATCTACAAACAATAAATGCTGGAGAGGGTGTGGAGAAAAGGGAACCCTCTTGCACTGTTGGTGGGGATGTAAATTGATACAGCCACTACGGAGAACAGTATGGAGCTTCCTTAAAAAACTAAAAACAGGACTACCATACGACCCAGAAATCCCACTACTTGGCATACACCCTGAGAGAACCATAATTCAAAAAGAGTCATATACCACAATGTTCATTGCAGCACTATTTACAATAGCCAGGACATGGAAGAAACCTAAGTGTCCATCAACAGATGAATGGATAAAGAAGATGTGGCACATATATACAATGGACTATTAGCCATAAAAAGAAACAAAGTTGAGTTATTTGTAGTGAAGTGGATGGACCTAGAGACTGTCATACATAGTGAAGTCAGTCAGAAAGAGAAAAACTAATATCATATGCTAACACATATATATGGAATTAAAAAAAAAATAAAAGAAAATGGTTCTGAAGAACCTATGGGCAGGCCAGGAATAAAGACGCAGACGTAGAGAATGGACTTGAGGACACGGGGACAGGGAAGAGTAAGCTGGGACAAAGTGAGAGAGTGGCATGGACATATATACACTACCAAATATAAAATAGGTAGCTAGTGGGAAGCAGCCACATAGCACAGGGAGATCAACTTGGTGCTTTGTGACCACCTAGGGTGTGGGATAGGGAGGGTGAGGGAGACGCCAGAGGGAAGGGATATGGGGATATATGTATACATATAGCTGATTCACTTTGTTATAAGGCAGCAACTAACACAACATTGTAAAACAATTATACTCCAATAAAGATGTTAAAAAAAAATGTAGGTACTCAGTTAATTTTGGTTGACTGACTGAATGATTGACTAATCTTATGAGATCAGCACAAAGAGTGTATCAAATAGATTTACAGAGATAATAGTGGAAAATTAAGCTTTGGCCAACTTATGAGAACTAAAGGCCATGATGAGGAATTTCAATTTTATCTTGTAGATAGTTGGGATTTATTATTATTTTTTAAGAAAAAGGATTATATGGAGACTAGCAGGCATATAAAGTGTCTGTCTCCCTGGCAACCCTACCCCAGTCTTTGGGTGATAATCCCCCCTTCCATTGGGTACTGTGAACTTCCCACTTTAGTTAGGTAGTTCTAGTGGAGGCTGCTAATAATAACACTGCAGTATCTAGGACATGGTTATTGGTCCATTGATGGGTATGGCACCCACAGCAGACATAAAAATACATCCTGAATATTTTTCTAACTGGAAGTTGAATAGTTTTCTTTCTTTATAAGTAGAGGGCAGTTTTGACATTAGTTTGGACATGGCTTATGCGGTTCCAATCTTATGAAGACAGCTGGTCTAAGCAAATGCCATCTACATTCTGAGAAAAAAGGAGACAAAGGAGATGGAACTGTTGACAGCATGAGTCCCTGATTCTACCCATCTCTAAGGCCACCTCTACTCCTGCACTTCTGGACTTTTAATTATATGAGCCAATAATGTTTTTGGTTTTCTGTTTAAACAAAGATTTTCTTGATCTTGTAACCAAAACCCCTCTCTAGTATAAAGCATCCACCAAACTCCTCACTGAAAACAAAAATTGAGTAGGTTTTCTTGTTCCTCGTATATATGTCCCTATAAAATCTCACACATCCTTGTACTATTATTTTCAGGCCTTCAGAAAGTGTGATAAAAGGACTTAATGATAAAGCCAGTGATCTCTGTTTAAATAGCATTAACGAAATTCACAAGTTTTGAAGAATGGAAAGCAGAAAAGAAACTGAAAGTGCCCTTTATGGCTACTTTAAAGAACATCAAAGTGATGTAATAACACTGTAGGTAAAAATAAGAAAGAAAGTTTATCTTATCTTTAAATATTCTTTAATATTTTTGAATATTGTTGTTCTGCTCCAAGCAAGACAAAATATGTTATTTAT
Source organism: Platanista minor (assembly GCA_004363435.1). Lineage (NCBI taxonomy): Eukaryota > Metazoa > Chordata > Mammalia > Artiodactyla > Platanistidae > Platanista > Platanista minor. Next base: position 9,936 of record RJWK010038105.1, read on the forward strand.
CTGATGGATCAGAACACTTTCCTCATAAGAGATGGGATTTTAATAGAAATGCAGGTATATTCTCAGTCACTACTGCCAATTTAATAACATCTCTATTGCTCCAAAACTTAGAAAATTATGCATTGAGGGCTTGTGGTCTCAAGATATTCTAGGCAAGAATCTTGTCCTCTTCTCTCTTCTTATAAAGAAAGAATTAACAGGTCTAGGAAATATGCCATCCCTATTGAGTAGTCCTTTTATCCTCTTTTCCTCTAAAATCTCCAGATTATAAGGTTAATATTAAGATTATTTCAGCCATATTTATCCAGTGATAAGATTAGAGTGGCCATAAGTATTCTCCTAATTTTTCCTTCTCTGTTATTTTTTACCTAAATTCGTATCTTCTCTTCTTGTCAACCAAGAGTCATTTGGTAACACCTAGAACAGGCTTACTGATTGGCATCATTATTTTTTTTAATTAATTAATTTTTATACAGCAGGTTCTTATTAGTTATCTATTTTATACATATTAGTGTACGTCAATGCCAATATCCCAATTCATCCCACTCCTGCCCCCCCACTTTCCCCCCTTGGTGTCCATATGTTTGTTCTCTACATCTGTGTCTCTATTTCTGCCTTGCAACCTGGTTCATATGTACCATTTTTCTAGATTCCACATATATGTGTTTCATTATTTTTTCTCTTTAAAATTATTGCGGAATTTATGCTGATACAATAGAAACACTACTTTTAGACTCAGGTAACGATTATTAGATACGGGAAAAGTGCATTCAAAACTAAATACAGTAGCCATCAATTTTGAATGTGTCAAAGTGCAAAAGTTTACATATGATTGAACATTAGTAAACTGATAGACTGATCTACCAAGTTGACTCATTATTTTCAAAGGATCTATTTTCTACATTACTGATCTGCTGCTTCTACCAGTTACTGAGAGATACAAGTTGAAGTCTCCCCTATTTTTAAAATTAGTAATTTATTATTTTTTGATATGTCATTTATTTGTATAGATTCAAAGGAAAGACTTGAAAATTCAACATAATATTCCATAATATTTTAAGGGATATTTCCTTAAGTAAAAAATTTTAAGGAACACGGCCCCCAACCCCTTCCAAGTGCCTGAAAACCTTCCTTTAAACTCTATTAATGAAAATTTGACAGAATGAAAGGAAAAAATGACTAAACTTATAGTCATAATGGGAGACCATGACTCATCTCACAATAACTGATAGAAGAAGCAGACCAGTAATGTAGAACACAGATCCTTTGAAAATAAGGTCAACTTGATAATCAACACGCATAGAATCACGTGCAAAAACAATGACACAATTCTTTCAGGTACACATAGAACATTAACCAAAATTGATCACAGGGCAATAAAGAAAAAAGTCAATAAAGCTGATCTAAAAAGAAAAACATATGATTTAAATTTTAGCTTTCCTGCCTCACAGCCATATACCCTTAAGGAGCTTACCTATCCTCTCTAAACCCTGAAAATATTAACAGTATCTACTCATTGGGTTGTTGTGGGTTAACACATACAAAGCACACACCTGGCATGTGTCAAGAAAATAAATAACTGTTACATATTTGGGGACTTCAATATTTCCTGAACGTTGTTGAGAATAAAAAAACTTGCATTTAGGTATAATGCAGCCGTTAGATTTTTAAAGAGCTCATTTTAAAAAGAGTCAATAGAATTGGTATAATAAGTAGCAATGGAAGGCAAAACTAGTGGGAAATTAAAGGAAGACATATTTTGACATAAGATAAGTAATAAAAAGACTATGAGCTGCCCCTGACCAGAGTGGGTGGCCTCGTTAAGTGGTGAGTTCACTGCCACTGTAGGTGTTGTCAGAGAACTGTTGCATTTCAGCTGGGTTCTGCAGGACCTGCAGGGCTTGCACATCTGCGAAGGAGGCTGTGGCAAAGAAGACTATTACTGTTGTCCCCCCACTTCCAGACAAAATAACTCAACTTTTCTCTTTTCTTCCTATGGTGTTTATAAGTAGGATTCTTTCTGAAGGAAATGTTCTGCTATTAAGATAAACGTTTAAGCATCATTGCTATAGATGATATTACTGCACTCAAAGGTTAAATGAAATAACTTCTAGGTTACCTCTTAGTTTAAGATGCTGCATAAATGGCCTACTTTTTTTCCCTATAGGCAAGAATGCAACATAGTCACCATAGAGTGAAACTGTAGAGCTGAGAGAATTCACAGATTATGCAGTATTCCTAAATATGTCTTCTCTTAAATTCTCACTGCACTGTCAAGTAGAGGTAGTTTCTACCTCTTGCAACTTTGAATTTCACCTTCACAGTGGATCCATAGTGCTACATTTAGCCTTCCATTTTAGCTTTTGGAGACTTTATTCAATCACTTAACAGCTTATTGAGGCACAATCCTGTCATCTAAAAGGAAAAGTGAAGAACTCCAGGCTATTTTTCGAAATGCTGCTCCACGTTAATGGAAGGACTTTGAAATGCCACAAGGGAAATTGTTAGATAGAAAAAGAAGGCACCAAATTAAGCTACACTGGACATTTTTTTAAGAGAATGATTTTAAAGTCTTTTCAAATTCTTAGAAAACAAACATTATTTAACCTTTCATTAACTATAGCATATTAGTTTTTTCATAGCTAAAGTAAAATACAACTGCAGAAATGTATACACATACACAAATTTTTACAGCTTTGGGAAATAACATCACAATCATAAATATTAGGGAATTTGTGGTCATATGTTTTTTCCTGGATGACTTACTAGTTTATAAATCTGAATCCTTGATAAAGAAAACACCACCCCACCAACCCATGATAAGTTTGTCCCTATGTGAAAATATTACCTGCTTTATATTAATTTATTCATTTAGGCATTGTTCTGGGACTAATTAGTGGTAATACAAGCTTAAAGTTTTTTGTCTGAACTACTTGTCAATATGACACTACACTCATTTTTAGATTTTAAGCTGTATGCATAAAGATTACATACTTATTCAAGCTTAGATGATTTCAATAGCTTTAAAATCATTTTTCTAACAGGTAACATTTCTAACTGTAAATTTAGTTGAAAATGATTTGTTTGACAGGTTCACTATATTAGGCGACAATTTTCCAGATATTGCAGGGCAGTAAGAATCTATCAAAGTAGACGATTTGGCATGGTAAATCTTACTTTGCCTTAACTTTAACAAGATTTTATGACAATCTGGACCCAGTATGGGCGTGACCAGCAATTGCTAATGAAGGCAAATATCACGTAATTCAGTAAGCCATTTCTCAAGATTCTTAAAGACTTTCTCCATTACCTCCTGATCAAGTTCATTTATTTGGACAAAATCTTTGGGTTAATTTAAACTAGTTTCTGGTTAATAGCACCATATAAAAATAGGCAAGGACAGTCAACATCAAACCCTTAGCAAAGAGAAGAGCTCTCTCTTTGCCATTAAGATTCTTCTTTTTTTGTGATTCAGTAATAAGGAACTACATGACAAAGCACTAAAACCCTTGGCCTTTAGCATTCTGACAGTAAAAATATCAAAAGAATATTAAACCCCTTCTGTGGATGATACATAAGCATATTTTGAATAGAAGATGATGCAGACTAATATCTCTGGTGATTGAATCTCAAGCTTTATTGATTCTTTCAGTAGAATGTAACATTACTGTGTTTTAAATATCACTATAGATGTTATGCTTAGGCAGCTACTTGGCCTGGTTTGGTTTTAACTCTTTTCGATTGTCAAATAATGAACTGGAGACCAGAAGGGCTGATTAGCCATTCATCGGAAGAAAACAAATGAAACCTCCAAGTACTTCACACTCTGAACATGATTAGAGAATGTGTTCTAGGACTTGCAGAATATATTTACTTAAGGAGATGGACAAAGCCAGGGAAGGAGACATGTAAGGCTGTATCAATTTTGGGCTTTCAGTTCATTTTACTGTATTTGCATGTTTTACAGATTACTGATACACTGACTCAAAATTATCTCAATGTTTATCGTGTCTTAAGCCCTGTGATAGATCCTGGTTGGGGGAAACACACTAGTTAGTTATGTCTTTGTTTTTAAGGATTTTATAGTCATGTTGGGGAGGAAAAACATGTTAACAGTGTAGGATTACCTGTGTTTGATTTCTTGCATAACCAATACTCTTAACACTTAAACACTAAAATTGCTTTCTTTTCTTCTTTACAAGTTCCTTTGAAATGAAGGAATTTTAAGTGTGGGAAGTACATTTACAAATCAGTCTATTTCTCTAGACAGCATACGTGTCCTAAGGTCCTCACGGCAACCGGGATTTACCAGCCACTGATCTAGAAAGCAGGAAGCTATATACATTACCTAGTGAAAGAATTAGCCAGGAATCTAATTTCTTCTAGTTTCCCCCTATAAATCATGTTATGGTTCATTAGGACCTCCACCAGAGGGTGACTTGGAAGGGAGAAAAAACAAAAACAAAAACGAAACCACTGCTATTTCACAGAACCTTTAGAAAAAATGTAAGTTAGAAAGATCGAAGTAGTTTAAACTAAAAGCCAAAATACAGATTGAGCTTTTAATTCTCCTGGCTATTTCTATCCCTTAATTATTCAGGCTTTACAAATAAGACCATTTTATCACTTTATGAGCATAACACATTTTATTATTCCATATGTGTGCTAGTTCCTGTGACTTTCAAACTAAAGAAACATTAAGTGCGTAGAAATTGATATTTTTGTGTTAGTCTGTGCTTATGCTAGCAATTATCGAACCGGATTGATAAAAGAGTACTCTGTAAACTGAAATGTGACCTGGGCATTAGAAAAATAATTACAATGAGAGAAATGATTTGGTAACTAAGGTTCTTTCCAAATCAAGCCCTAGTGAACCTCTGGCCCATCTGAATCTCCTCCTTACATGTCACCAACATCTTGGGAGATATAATGGAATTTTCCTTCCTACTGCAGCAAAAGCCCCATCATCCTTAACACTAAAAGCAAAGGAAAGCAACCATCTTATGCTTATTATGGATGCCACTAGTGTATGGGAAGCTGGGTGGTTGTTATAATATTTTTCAGCATAGCTCATTTCTTTCTGTTCCCATTAAATACTTTATTAACCCCAGTATGGTATGAAGACCATTAGGTATCTTTTACAGTATTTTCTGTAGGCTGTTTAAAAATGCACTGGATTATATGAAATGACTTCTCCAATGTCAAACAAAAATATAGAATAAAATCTACTAAGGGGTTTTTGTAAGGAAAAAATATGCATAGATTATACTCTTTCTTCTTCTTTGAACAGGAGCTGGTGGATGAAATTCCTCATTTAAGATAGACATGGTACCTAATGCCTATATAAGATTTTAGATAAGATGGGGCAAAGAAATATTGGGTGGGGTGGGAGAGTGGGGGTTTTCCAAAATAACATGGCAACTTGATGCATTATTCTTACAAACATAACAAATGACCTGAATATTGGGAAATCTCAACTTAGGTGTCACGACTCTGTGATACTTTTACCTATGACATCCTGTGCTTACACATTAATAGAGTACTATTGTGGAAAGATAATCTTTATTTTCTAGGGAATGCGGCTTAAAAAAGAAGGTTCATGTTTTTTATTTCCTCCTCATTCTGAGAGTACTCAGTATAAAGATATTTTCATGGAGACCAGTCTAATCTTTATTAACCATGGCCATTGTTGGTACTAATAGAAATGCATTTGTTCACAAAAGGCTGGTCTCCACCAGCAGAGCTAGGAATTAGAGTGTAGCTTGATTAAATATTTTCTTACTCTGGCTGCAAGTATTCTTTATCTACAGTGGTGCATCTTTTAATTGTCAGTTTTCTATATGACAACTTGTTTAAATTATGTACTTTTCATAAATTTCCATATTTAATACCCTATGTTTTAAGTGTTTTTGGTTTAACTTATATAATAATGACATAAACAGGTTTACTTACTATCTTCAGAGTGCAATGTGCAGTTATTAACATGTTTTATAATGTCACAATTTTCATAATTAAAATAATTTGTTTTAGTGAGTATCTACCATGTGCGTGGTACAGGTCTTCAATGTACAAAGGATCTCATCCTAACCAAATCCCTCTTTTCAAAAAGAATCAACTGGAAATCTTTTATTTTATAAGATTTACCTAAAATTCATCTTGAAGAAAGTTCTCTTACTTCCAAACTCCTATTGACAAATTTAGAGTTTTTAGGGCAGGGAGGATGGAAGCTCATTTGCAGTGAGTCCATGCTTTATGGCACACACTGAGCTACGATATCTTCCTTCAAACACCATGCAAGCTGTGTGCAAGTGTTCACAACACACAGAGAAAAATCTGAGATGCGGAGTGGAATGACTTATCCAAAGTCACAGGAGTGAGGACTCAAACCCAGTCCTTCTCACAGTGTTGCATCATCGTAACAATTACTGAAGATGCAAGTAATACTCATTATTGGAGTCTCAGTAGGCTATACATTTTTAATTGGAAAGTGATGTGACTGGATTTTTAAAACACATGCATATTGGATTCAAATAATTGAGTTTGAATTCAGTCCATTCACTTAGTAGACCTGTGACATTTGACAATTTACTTAATATTTGTGAGTCTTAATTTCTCCCATTCAAAAAAGAGGTTAACAAAACTCTATGTCTCTGAGAAATAAGTTATATTAGGCATTAGCATTATTAATAATGCAATGAATACATGCTTATCTCTTTGTCTTCCTAACTGAAATATAAATATTTTAATGGCAGGAATGTGACAAGTATTTTTCCCCAGCACACTTTTTTCAATTGGAAAACTTTATATGTATAGGTGTTAATTATATTATATAGTGTATATTAATTACTAATTAATATGCTATATAATATATTTAATGTATTTTATAATATATATATTTCTTATATTTTTTCTAATATATTTTTAATATATTTTCTAAATTTCAAAGTCAAATAACTGGCAGTTATAAGTCACTTTTCCTTGCTAACTAACTTCAGAATCTGTTTTTATCTAATCAGAGGAAATATTTTGAGCAGGTTATAAGGTTGGCTTTTGCAGGATAACATTTGAGAATTAACTACTACAGAATTTCTATACATACAGGTCACAAGGATCACCCATAAATCATAAAACAAAAGCACAAAAATTCCTTTCTAGGTGGCATTACTAAATCTTCTATTTGCTTGAACATCTTGCTTTCCCCAACTACCCTGACAAATAATACGTTTAGTTTCTAAATCATAAGAAGCTCAATGTCTCCTGACTCGCCACTTGACAATTTGAAGACAGACTCTCAGTCTATAGTAAAATACATTATGTTGGAAGATAAAAAATATATATAAAATTAGTCATCTTTCCTTCCAACATTTATAGCTGTGAAGTTTATCACTACAGCCTGTCTTTAAATCTGAGCTTATTTCCTCATAAACTAGTATTTGCTCCTAGTTTTATCCTGCTGTGCATCATAATGCTGTACTTGCACTCCTTGGACTATTGTGAGCTCACTTCACCTTAGAATATGATAGATAAGGGGGAGAGCAGTCTTTAATTGAGGCAGTCCATATCTTCAGACAGTAAATCAACCAAGTCCTTTTGGCTCCATAATTTTGTATGGAAGATGTATGTAATTTCTGAAATCAACACTTGCTCTAATTTGTGCCATTTTAAAAGAATATACTGGGCTAAATGAGTGGCCTTTCATAAGTCACTTCTTAGTTCAGTTTACTTTTCTGTAAAATAGGTGTAAAATAGTTGATAGGACTGCTGTAACAAAATACCGCAGACTGGGTGGCTTAAACAACAGAAATTTGTTGTCTCACAGTTCTGGAAGCTAGAACAAGATCAGGGCATCAGCAGGGTTGGTTCTTTCTGAGGCCTTTCTCCTTGGCTTGTAGATGGCTGTCTTCCCCTTATGTCTTCACAAGGTCTTCCTTTTGTACATGTCTGTGTCCAAATTTACTCTTACAAGGACACCAGTCACCAGTAATATTGGATTAGGGCCCACCCTAATGATGTCATTTTAACTTAATTACTGTTGTAAAGATCTTATCTCCAAGTACAGTCATGTTTGAGGTGTTAGGACTTCAATGTATGAATTTTGTAGACACAATTCAGCCCATAACAATGTGTATGCCTCTTATTCCTGTGCCTATAAGATGTTGCAATGATTAAGTGAAATGCTATCTGGTAATAAATAAATAAATAAATAAATAAAATAATAACTTCCTATAAAACCACCAAATAAATACCAAAAATTATTAGCAATAATTGTATCTTCTGACATTTTCATTTCAGAAGTTAATTTCTCTTGATAATTTTTATAAGGTCTATATTGAGGTATATTTTCATACCAGAAAATCTACCCTTTTAAACTGTACAATTCAGTATTGTTTGTGTACATTCAAAGAGTTGTTAAATCATCCCCACTACCTAATTTTAATATATTTTCATCACCCTATATAGAAACACTATGCCCATTAGCAGCCATCCTTCATTTATGTCTATGGTCTATTTTGAGTTAGATTTTATGTATGATATAACAGAGAGAGTTCATTTTCATTCTTTTATATACGATATCTAGTTGTCACCACACCATTTGTTCAAAAGGCCACTTTTTTCCTTTTGAATTGTCTTGACACCATATCAAAAACCAAATGACCATAAATTTAAAGTTTATTTCTTGATTCTCACTTCTATTCCATTGATCTGTATGTCTATTCTTATATAAGTACCAAAACTTCTTGATTACTATAAACTTGTGTTAAATTTTGAAATTGAAAAGCATGAGTTACCCAACTTTGCTCTTTTTCAAGATTATTTTGACTATTCTGGATCACTTGCATTTTCATATAAATTTTAGAACTGTCAGATTATATTTTAAAAAGATGTCTGGGTGTACACCTGAAACTAATATAATATTGTAAGTCAACTATACTTCAATAAGAAAAAAAGAATGATTGCACTTGAACTGGATATAAATTTGTAAAGTATTGCCTTCCTTAACAACAGATGAATGGATAAAAAAGATGTGGTGCATATACACAATGAAATATTATTCAGCCATGAGAAAGGAGGATATTTTGCCATTTGCAACAACATGATGGGCCTTGAGCACATTATGCTAAACAAGGTAAGTCAGACAGAGAAAGACAAATAAATATTGTGTGATATTACTTATATGTAGAATCTAAAAAAGTCAAACCTGTAAAAAACAGAGAAAAATGGTGGTTACTAGGGGATGGGTGGGAGGCCAGGGGTGGAGCATACTTATAACAAATATTGTAGTAAATAAGCCATAGAAATCTAAAGCATAGTATGATGAATATAGAAAATAATAATATACTTATTATGTAATGTGATAAATATCCCTACAGTGGCAATCATATTACAATATATGGAATAGGGTATATTGAAGTAACACCCTATACACCTTAAATTTATACAATGATATATGTCAAATTTATTCAATAAAAAAGCTAAAAAAATTTTTCTTTCAATCCATGAACATGTCTTTTCATTTATTTGTCTTTAATTTCTTTCTACAAGGCTTTGTAATTATTGATAAGTCCTGTACTGTTTTTATTAATTTGTTTCTATATAGTTTATCATTTATGTTATTGTAAGTAGAATCATTGTCTTAAGTCCAATTGGGGGTTGTCCACTGCTAGTGTGTAGACAAGAAAATACTTTTTTATATTGCACTTTACCCAGAAACTTGTTGCACTCATGTAATAGTTCTAATAGTTTGACAGTGGGTTCCTTAGTATTTTATATACATAAGATCATGTCATCTATGAGTAGAGATAGTTTTACTTATTTCTTTCCAGTCTGGGTATCTTTATATTATATTCTTATTTGATTTCCTTGACTAGAACTCTAGTAGAATGTTGAATAGAAGTGGAGAGAACAGACATCCTTGTCTTGTTCCTTATCTTAGAGGAAAAGCATTCACTTTCACCCTTGAGTATGATAGCTGTGGAATTTTCTTACATGCCAAACATCAGGTTGAGGAAGTTTCCTTCTATTGCTAGTTTGCTTATGTGTTCATCATGAAAGGGCACTGATTTTGTCAAATGCTTTTTCTGTATATATTGAGATGATCAAGTGGTTTTTGTCCTTTTTTTACTAATATGGTATATTATAATGCTTGATTTTTCAGATGTTAAACTCATATTTCTGAGACAAATCCTATTTGATCATGGTGTGTAACCCTTTTTATATGTTGCTGAGATTGTTTTACTATTATGTTTTATTCCGTTTTTGAGGAATTTTGCATCTACATTCATAAAGTATTTATACTGCTCTGTAGTTTCTCTTGACAATTTATAGTTCCAATTTATATAGATGTTTTTTCCTCTGATCACTGATAAATCAGAAAAGATTTTATTTATTAGCATGCATCTTTTGATCTAACATTAATCTTCTGCTTGATTTTAATGTTATACTTCTTTATTTCATATTTTCTTCAATAAATATTATTTTATTTTAACAAAATCAACAACAACACTTGTCATTACTTCCTCTTTTCCCTCATTACCAATGGAGATAAAGTTTGCAAAGTTTGGAGTGCATAGAGCACTCTTCCATGTATCAGAATTTCTGGATTTTTCCCCTACATCATGCTAATGTAGTATAAATTAGATGATATTGGGCATCTTGTTTTTCTCTTCTTAGTGAGTGGCTTTCTTCAAATAGTACAACAATCAAAGTAGTCTTTCTCATATCCATCTCTCTTGCCACCAGTACTGAAATGCTCTCCGCTGTCATTGGAATGGTATGGGTTATGTCAAGCTATAGTATATATAAGAAAGGTACTGGCACATATATACAACGGAATATTACTCAGCCATAAAATGAAACGAAATGGAGTTATTTGTAGTGAGGTGGATGGACCTAGAGTCTGTCATACAGAGTGAAGTAAGTCAGAAAGAGAAAGACAAATACCGTATGCTAACACATATATATGGAATCTAAGAAAAAAAAGAAATGTCGTGAAGAACCTAAGGGCAAGACGGGAATAAAGACACAGACCTAC
>RJWK010038106.1:0-20948 GCA_004363435.1 Platanista minor
GTGGGCCTCTCACTGTTGTGGCCTCTCCCGTTGCGGAGCACAGGCTCCGGACGCGCAGGCTCAGCGGCCATGGCTCACGGGCCAAGCCGCTCCGCGGCATGTGGGATCTTCCCGGACCGGGACACGAACCCGTGTTCCCTGTATCGGCAGGCGGACTCTCTACCACTGCGCCACCAGGGAAGCCCGGAAGGCAGATTCTTAACCACTGCGCCACCAGGGAAGTCCCTATCCTGGTTTCTTTTTCTGAAAGGCAGCAACAATTCATCCTGTGAGTGTATAAACCCTAACATAGCCCAAGAATCAAGCCAGTGGGCGCAATGTATGTGGAATGTGAAGCAGCCAGATAGATCCCTTGGCTGTCACAACAGAGCCACAGGGCTGCCAGGAACCTCAAGGACCAGAAGATGATTTAAGAAAATCCTTTATGGGCCAAGAGCTTCGAAGAAGTCTCAGTAAACAAATATCCTATGGGCACTCTCCTCCTCTGCTGACTGGTCATCATGGATCACAAGCAATCGAGGCATGAAAAGTTTGCTGCCAAAATTATGGCACGTAATATCTGCTGATCTCTTTTTATGATCCAGGCCCACTTTGCAGGCAATAACTTTCTTAGTCCTCACTATAACCTTATTATTCTCATGACATGGATGAAAATATCAGAGGCACAGACTGGTGTAGCTATTCCCACAGAGTGAAGAGGCAAAGTTTGAACCCAGGCAATCTGGCCACAGGGTCCCTATGCCTAACTTCTATCCACGTAGCTGCTCCAGGCTAATTAGCAGCTTTACAACCTACTCTTGCACACATCTCAGTAATGGGATGGAAGGAATACAAATTTTTTTATGCACTGGTAGAATGTTTTTCCCTCCCAAAGAAAATATTATATATTTTTTTCCTCTGTTGGCTGTGGTTAGAAACTCATCTGCGTGGAAAGCCCTTGCTTTAGCAGCTTTACAATAGAAAAGTCTTCCTCCTGCCTAGTAGAGGGGGAGGCTTGGGATTAGGGGAGGCTGCTGACCCACTAGAAGCTTCTGACCTCAGGAGAGCTTGGCTGTGACAGTGAGTAACTCTACCCATTTCTGGAAGCAATAGAAACCCTCTCTTTACAAAGCCCTGTTCTGCTCAGCCACCTGTCCAGTTCAAACCCTAATGCTTCAGGAAGAAAAGAGACTATAGACTGTGAATCATTTTGTAACATCAGACTTTCCTCAGTGGGACACCGTTTAAGTGTTTTTTGGTCCAGGTTTTTTTTGGTTTTTATTTATCTCTTTATTTGAAGATACATGAAATTCTGTGAATCTGTTTTTTGTTTCTCTTATGAGCAACTGGGCCAATGTAGGAACCAGAAATCCAGATTTTGACACTTTCCCTCCTCCTTTAAGCTGTTAAAAACATTCCGCATTTCTAAAGTTTCACATTTTGGCTTGATCTGACTTTATCTTATAGTAACTGAAAGCTAATACTTCAAATTAAGTTCTAAGCAAGTAAGTGTCCAAGGATACACTAACAGCTAAAATATTATGCATCATGTCCTTATGACTCAATTCTTTCTGTAAATGTGTTTCTGGAAATAGTTGATTAAAGAAAGTGACTTAAAGAGGAGAGAAGTCAATCCTGACACAGCTCAGATTGTTTAGGGGTGCCGGGCTGTCTGGGAAGTCTGATTCCAGCCCAGGTAACTGTTGGGTGTCAGCAGATGGCAAAGTGTTTGCCGGGATGAAGTCTGACTGAAGCCAATGTGAATTGCAACTGCTGCGGTGTTTCTGCTTGTCTGGGCAGCGATCTCAATATGTGAGACCTGCTAGTCTGGCTCATTTCATGCAACTTAATTATATGAATACTAATTGTATGGATTCTCTTAGATGCCTACTTGGTGCCACAAACAACTCAAATGTTGTTATCAAATAGGTTAAGAAGAGGCATTAAAAAAAAAAAAAAGAAGAAGAAGAGGCATAGAGGACTTCCCTGGTGGCGCAGTGGTTAAGAATCCACCAGCCAGTGCAGGGGGTGGATTCGATCCCTGGTTCGGGAAGATCCCACATGCCGCGGAGCAACTAAGCCCGTGCACCACAACTAGTGAAGCTCGTGCGCCTACGCCTAGAGCCCGTGCTCCGCAGCAAGAGAAGCCACCGCGATGAGAAGCGCGCGCACCGCAACTAAGAGTAGCCCCCGCTCGCCGCAATGAGAGAAAGCCCGTGTGCAGCAACGAAGACCCAACGTAGCCAAAAATAAATAAATAAGTAAATAAATTTATTGGAAAAAAAAAGGAGAGGCATAGAATGACAAGTTTACTATGAGCCAACCTTTCCCGGATTCTAGTTTCTGTTTCTTGGAGAAGAGCTGATTCCAGTGTTCTCAGTGGAACAGAATTTGGATTCTGTTGTTTTCATGTTGCGTCCCCAGATTGCAGCAGCAACCAAGAACACAGGACTGGGATGCTTTGCTTATTGCTTATGACCTAGTGATAAAATGTTGTGTCCCTTCCATAAATTAAAATGTTTTTTAAATAATAAATGAGCATGGTTATGAATTATATAATTCAGAGAGGATCCTAATGAAAATCAACAGTCACCTGCATCACTCATTCATTCCCAGCTCAGTTCAAGCCAAACTGTGAAACTTTGCAAATGCAAGAATGTTCTTAACAGCTTAATATACAAGAGTTAATATGCAAGAGTTTTCTCTTGCCGTTTGATGGTTTGTTCTCCAATTTCTCTGTTTACTACTGAGTCATGTTATTCAGTTGGTTTATCATATCTTTCTCTTTAATGTTTTGGGCCTTATCAAATATGTGATGACGTGGCAGAAAATCTGCAAATTCCCTTTTCTTGAACCTATCAGAGAGCTGAGGTTGCAGGTCAACCAACTAACTTGAAATCTAGGGAATTCCCTGGTGGTCCAGTGGTTAGAACTCCATGCTTGCCCTGACATGGCCTGGGTTCAATCCCTGGTCGGAGAACTAAGATCCCTCAAGCTGCTCAGTGTGGCCAAAAGAGAAAAAAAGAAATCTAAGGAAAGACAGGCACCTCCAAGGAGGAATGGGCTGTGAGCACTTGCTTGGCCAGGGCAGATGCTTCTAGAGACAGTACAAGTTGGTAAGAAGAATTCATCTAAGATTTTTAATGAATTGCTAAGGGCTGAATGCGACTAGCATAAAAATATGAAACTCCTTGGAGCTATAGAATTTGCACCGATTTGCAGGTTCTTCACTGGAGCTCACCAGGTGCTCACAGAAAGGCTGGGGACACGACGGTGACCATGGTTTGGGTCACGGCCAGGAACACTGAGTTTAGGGAGTCACCTCCTTCAGAGCAAGCCTGCTCTTTGTCTTCGAGGAGGCGTCGCCTCATTCCTTGAGCTGCTCCCTGCAGACACAACCCTGAGAAGTGCCCTGGGAAAGGGGCTGAGAGCTGGCATTCTTGGTACACCCAGTAGGAACTTGCAGGCACCCACATGGCCGAGCACCTCTCCCGACAAGGTCAAGAACCAGTCTCAGAGGACCCAGCCCAGAGAGTTCTTCTGGTGAATAGGGAAGATCCCTTTCCTGCCCATCAGGCCTGGGCCACGGGCTTACTGTTTGAGCAGGAGGATGTGAAATAGTGGAAATGAAAGGTCAGAAGCTGCCCCTCTGGCCTTGAAGGATTCTAGGAGGTGATAAGAGACCAAAAAGGAGGAGAAAAGAGAGGTGAGGAGGGAGGAACTTGGGTTACACGAGACCAGGGGATGCTGAGGGCATCGGGTAGGATTCTGGGAGGGCGTTGCCTCAGACACTACCCCCTCCCACCGACCTGGGGCCACCAGAGCCAAACTGCCTCAGCCAGGCCAGGAGGAGGGAGCTGGAAGTTAGCTTTCCAGAGCTGCTCTCTGTACCACTGTGCTGAGGCTCAATCCCGCAACGACCCAGAAGGGGGTGCACTGGACCTAATTTACGTGCCTCCCCGGATTGCTTTGGCCACGTACTCCTGGGCCCAGTCATGGGGCTGCTGCCAGCCGTGCTGGACCCTTTCCACCCTCTGCTGCTCTTTTCTCATGGTAGGCAGCCTGGGCCAGTAACGCACAGCTCCAGCAAGCCTTTTATTGTTAGTGACCTGTTACTGACCTCACCCCATAACTGTTGAAATGTGGGCCCCATGGGAGCCATTGTGGCTGAAGCCAGAGCCCCACCATTTTCAAGTTCAGATGCAGCATGATTTGACAGGGATTTGGCTTCTCTGAGTGCTGAACGGAGGGGCCGGGAACACAACGCAGAAGTGCAGGAGAGTCTTGGCTTGTGAGGTGGAGTTTGAACAGGGAGGGACAGGAAGTGGAAGGAGCCGGCGGATGCATTCCTTTTCCCTTCCTCCCTTCCCCTCAACCCACCCCCCTCCCCGCCCCACCTCTTGACTAGTTCATGACTCCAAGATCCAAGCAGCCACTCTAGAGATGTTCATGTGCCTGGGCAACCAGCTGTGTTTCCTTGAGCATTGTCTTGTATTTACATTCCCTGTCCCTTGCTTCAGTGACCTTTTCCTCTCACTCTGGTATCCCGGGGATTGGTCTCCAACCCCATCCCTCCCTGCCAATAATACACTGGCTTTTAAGTTTTCCTGCATACTCTTTTTTCTAGGGACCCCAGGCTCAGGCAGCAAGTGTAGAGGTTGGTTAAGGTTTTTCCTGAGGATCTTGCCCCAAAGAAGATCATAGCCGTGGGGCTGGGTGGCCTTTGGTGGAGGGCTTTAGGGCTAGAAGTGCAGGCAAGTCAGGCCGACCTCAGTGTTTGTGAGAGCCTGGGTGAGGATCGGCCTGTGAGGCAAGTATGAACAGGCAAGCCACTCCTCAACTCCCACAGAAAAGAGGGTGTGGTGTTCCCAGGTAATAGCTTACGTTTATTGAGGCAAATAGATGATCTCATTTTAAGCTCACAATAACCCTATGCAGGAGCTACTATCACTATCCCTATTTTTCAGATGGGGATGATAGCTTGAGTGGCTTTGAGTCCTGAGGCACAGAGAGGTTAAGTAATCTGAAGGCCAAACAAGTAGAAAAGTGGCTGAGTTGCGCTACAGACTTGAGCAGTTGGGCTCCAGAGCACGCCCGGTAATGATAGCACAATTCTGCTGATTTTCCATGATTATTTGGAAATGGAGATTTAAAAAAATTTCCCAAAATTATACAAATATTTAAAAATGAACTTAGTTACAGAATAGAAGCAGACTCACACACTTAGAAAACAAACTTATGTTTACCAAAGGGGAAAGGTGGGGAGGGATAAATTAGGAGGTTGGGATTAACATATGCACACTACTATATATAAAATAGATAATCAACAAGGACCTACTGTATAGCACAGGGAACTTCACTCAATATTCTGTAATAACCTACATGGGAAAAGAATCTGAAAAAGAATAGATACATGTATATGTATAACTGAATCACTTTGCTGTACACCTGAAACAAACACAACGTTGTAAATCAACTATACTCCAATATAAAATAAAATTTTTTAATTAAAAATAAAACATTTTAAATCTCCCAATTTAAATATTCAGAGTTAAAAAAACAAAACAAAACTCTGCAAGCCAAAGAAGACCAAAGTGTGGGCCAAGATATGGCCTGTGGGTCGCCAGCATGTGTTTGGCCTTCCATGAGAGTAAGTTAGGCAGTATCCTTGGAAAGTAAAGTTTTCGTTTTTTTTCCCTCAGATATTCATAGCAGTGTTTAAACTTGTGTGTTTCTCTTCAGAACAGTCAAGTTGGGCACCTATACACTTTTACCAACAATGCTTTCATTGCTCAACACATTTCCGGAATTCTTCTTTTGGAATTGCCTTCAGAAAGGTTTACAAACCAGCTATATTATTTTGTAACCATATCTCCTTTTTTGATGAAACTAGCACTTCCCTGCATGAGTCCAATCATCTTCACCAGATGTGGCTCTGAATCACTTTTAATTATTTCCAGAAATCACATCCATTCCTAGTGCATGGCAACTTACTGCCAGGGGAATCATTCAAAAGAATGTGTTTCAAAAATCATTAAAATAAGTTTACAGCCTTCAAGATAATGACATTTAAAAGGACACACCAATTCATCCGTACATGTTCTTATTGGTTAAAAAACCAGCCACTAATATCAGGCTTCAACTCATTTATATTAGCTGGGTCAGACATTTGGAGAGATGATATGATATTATCCCTTGTAAATTCTGCCACATGCAATCAATCATCTATCTTTCTTTCTCTCTCTCTTTGGTGCTAAGAATTATGACAAAGTACAGATTTAAATGGTTTAGGTTTACAATAGGATAATATCTGAGATCTTGAAAAGCTGAACAGTGTGCGTTAGATTACTTTTTCTAGGCTTTTTGCTATGTACGAGGTGGCTCTGTGTAGCACAGCATTTCTAAATGCACCTGTTATGTGCAGTTTTCCTTAGTTCCTGTGATCTGAAACAAATTCCAGTGTAGTTACTAGCCGCATAGAGAATGCAGTTTTCCATAAGTTATTTAAATGGGAAAAAACTACAGAGGAATATGAAATAAAGAGGAACAGCAGCAGTGGCCGGTTGGACAGATCATCCTATTTCTGTTGCATCCATTCTAAACTCACAGCCTCCCCGGAAGTGGGGTAGGGGAGGCAGGGCATACTCCGATTCGATCTGCTACCCCTTCTGGATTAGCGTGAGTAAGACTGGTTTCCAGCTAGGAGATGTTATTCTGTCTCTATTGCATCTATGCTAGAATCCATTTATTTTCTTTTTGTATTTTAAACCCATCCTCTTCTTACCCTAAGCAAGTATTAGTGCATTTATTGCTGTTTCCTGCCCAATAGTTTCTAGACTTGGATTTTATGACCTGAAATTTTTCTTTTAATTGCAGGGATTGACAAAGCAATGTCAACTTTTAATTTTTCCATGTAAGGATATTAAAAAAAATACCATCTATGATTGCCACCATTTGATGAAAGAAAGGTGATTTTAACCTTTAAAAAAGTAAAAGAAGACACAATCCTAAAATAACGGATGATGAAAGAAATTTATCTCTTCACACCCTACATGATCACACCCATTCTTGAAAAGAAAACAACAAGTGTTGGTGGGAATGTGGAGATATTGTAACCCATGTTCCCTGTTGGTGGGAATGTAAAATGGTGCAGCTGCTATAGACAACAATACAGTGGTTCCTCAAAACATTAAAATTTTCATATGTTCCAACTAACCTGCTTCTGGGTAAATACCCATAAGAATTGAAAGCAAGGTCTTGAAGAGATTTGTACACCCATGTTCATAGCAGCACTATTCACAATAGCCAAAAGGTGGAAGCAACCAAATTGTCCATTGACAGGTAAACAGATGAAGAAAATGTGGTATATAGATACCAAATAGGGCTTCCCTGGTGGCGCAGTGGTTGAGAGTCCGCCTGCCGATGAAGGGGACACGGGTTCGTGCCCCGGTCCGGGAAGATCCCACATGCCGCGGAGCGGCTGGGCCCGTGAGCCATGGCCGCTGAGCCTGCGCATGTGGCCCGCGTACCGCAAAAAAAAAAAAAAAAAAAAAAAAAAAAAAGAAAAAGAATCACCATGCCTACTATAGATACCAAATAATATATTAAAAGAGAATGAAATTCTGACACATGCTACAGCATAAATGAAACTTGAGTATATTATGCTAAGTAAAATAAGCCAATCACAAAAAGACAAACACTGTATGATTCCACTTATATTAGGGACCTAGAGTAGTCAAACTCAGAGACAGAAAGTAGAATGGTGGTTGCCAGGGGCTGGGGAGAGGAGGATATGGGAGTTATTGTTTAATAGGAACAGAGTTTCAGTTTTGCACGAGGAAAAATTCTGGAGATGTGTTGCACAATAATGTGAATATATTTAACACTACTGAACTGCATTGCACACTTAAAAATGTTAAGATGGAAAATTTTATGTTTTATGTATTTCATCACAATTAAAAATAAAAAGTAAAATAAAATAAATGAAACCATCATTCTCCTCTTCAAAACAGAACAAAACCCACCCTATATGAGTGTATCTCTTGCATCACTTATATCTCAGCAGGCTGGTAAAACTTCATCACAGTTGGGCACTGATCCTCAGTGGCTGTTTGGGAATCATTGGGCCAAGAGGCCTCATGCTTCTAGGAGGGAGCTGAGGTTCTATGCTAGAAACAGAGAAGGAGCAGTGAAATGTCCCTTGCCTCAACCAACAAGGGAGTTTACCTGGGACAGGGCAGCTCTGTGGGAGGAGCCTGGCTATGTCCCCCAGGCAGTGGAAGTCTGCCAGTCTCTGGCCACTCAATTTCAGATGAGGAATCTGACTCTGGAATGTGTAATCTTATTTATTTCCCTTAGCATGGGGTAATAGTCAACTATTTTAAGGATAACCATTCATCAGTGGAATGGATGCTGGCTGAGTGTTGGGGCAGGGATTTGGAGCGCCCCCTGCTGCCTTACCGGGTGCTCTGCCTTTGATGGCGGGTTTCAGAAGGCTTGGGGAAACTGCTGAAAGAATACCAGTGTTTCAATATCTTACACATGCCCCCACCCCAGCTTTATTAAGGTAAAATTGACAAATAAAAATTATAAGTATTTACAGTATACAGTGTGATGTTTTGATATATGGATACATTGTGAAATGATAACCATGATCAACTCAACATATCCATCACTTCACATAGTTACCATTTGTGTGTGTGTGTGTGCGTGTGCGTGTGTGTGTGTGTGTGTGTGTGTGTGTGATGAGAACATTTTGCCTGACCAAATTTCAAGTGTATGATATTGTTACCTATAGTCACCATGCTATACATTAGATCTCCACAAATTACTTATCCGGCATAACTGGTACCATTTTACCAACATCACCTCATTTTTCCTTCCCCACCCCACTCCCTGGCAACCACCATACTCAGTACTCTCTGCTAGTGAGTATGACTTTTTTAGATTCCACATATAGGTGAGATCATGCAGTATTTGTCTTTCTGTGCCTTGCGTATTTCCCTTAGCATAATGTCCTCTAGGTTCATCCGTGTTATCACAAATGACAGGATTTCCTTCTTTTTTTTAAGGCTGAATAATATTCCATTGTGTGTGTGTGTGTGTGTATATATATACTACATTTGCTTTATTTATTCATCCATAATGGACACTTGGTTGATGCCATATCTTGGCTATTGTGAATAATGCTGCCATGAACATGGGAATGCAGATATCTCTTCAAGATCCTGATTTCATTTCCTTTGGATATATACCCAGAAGTGGGATTTCTGGAGCATAGTGCCAACTAAAAATAGGCACTTGCCATCTGCTTCTACAAGGATTAAGTCACAAACTGCTGTACAGCTGACCTTCAATGCACTCTGAAAGGAGTTCAGGGTGGAGATCAGGAATGAGGCACTCTGTTCTGGGAAAAACCGGCAGAACAGGCCTTCAGATAGTTAGATATTTTCAGGACACAATTTTATGAGCCCAATTCTTGCATCTCCTCGTATCTGGAAAAGCACTAAAATAATTAATGGTGACCTCTGCTCCTTGTGACTACTAGCAAGACTCTGCCAACATGTGTACTTGCCTGCATATAACCCCCTTCACTAAAATCATATATAATACTGACCTCTCCCCTACCTCTTTGGAGCAGTTTCTCAGAGCTATCTGAAATGCTGTCTACTGGGCTATAGTCCTCATTTTGCCCCAAATAAACTTAACTCATAACTCTCATGTTGTGCATTTTTTTTCTGTCGGCAACAGTTAAATTTTTAACTTTTTGAGGAACCTCCGTACTGTTTTCCATAACGGCTGTACCGATTTACTTTCCTATCAACAATGTGTAAGTGTTCCTTTTCTCCACACCCAAAACTTGTCTTTTGTCTTTTGATAATAGCCATTCTAATACATGGAGGTGATACCTTATTGTGGTTTTGGTTTGTATCTTTCTAATGATAAGTGATATTGTTATTTTTTCATATATGTCTTTATGTCTTTTTAGGTCATTTGCCTATTATTTAACAGAGTTATTTGTTTTCTTGCTATTGAGTTGTTTGGATTCCTTGTATATTTTGAATATTAGCTCCTTACCCAATGTACGGATTGCAAATATTTTTTCCTGTTCCATAGATTGTCTATTTACTCTGTTGATTTCTTTGCTATGCAAAAGCTTTTTAACTTGACGCAATCCCATTTGTCTATTTTTGTTTTTGTTGCCTGTGATTTTTGGGGTCATATTCAAAAAATAATTGTCCAGACCAAGGTCAAGAAGCTTCTCCCCTATGTTTTCTTCTAATAGTTTTACAGTTTCAGGTCTTAGATTTATGTCTTTAATCCATTTTAAGTTAATTTTTTTATATGGTATGGGACAAGGGTCTAGTTTCATTCTTTTGTATGTGGATATCCAGTTTTCTCAACTCCATGTATTGAAGAGATTATTCTTTTCCTATTGTGTGTTCTTGGACCTTTGCCAAAGATCAATTGCCTGAAAATGCGTGGATTTATTTCTAGAGTCTCTATTCTGTTCCACTGGTCTATTTATCTGTTTTTATGCCATTACCATACTGTTTTGATTACTATAGCTTTGTAGAATATTTTGAAATCAGAAAGTGTGGTGCCTCCAGTTGCGATCTTTTTATTTAAGATTGATTTGACTATTTGGGGTCTTTCATGGTTCCATATAAATTTTAGGATTGTCTTTTCTATTTTGGTGAAAAATGCCTTTGGAATTTTTTAAAATTTTATTTTATTTATTGTTTTATACAGCAGGTTCTTATTAGTTATCCATTTTATATATATATTAGTGTATACATGTCAACCCCAATCTCCCAATTCATCCCAGCACCACACCCCACACCACTTTCCCCCCTTGGTGTCCATATGTTTGCTCTCTACATCTGTGTCTCAATTACCGCCCTGCAAACCAGTTCATCTGTACCACTGTTCTAGGTTCCACATATATGCATTAATATACAATATTTGTTTTTCTCTTCCTGACTTACTTCACTCTGTATGACAGTCTCTAGATCCATCCACGTCTCTACAAATGACCCAATTTCGTTCCTTTTTATGGCTGAGTAAAATTCCATTGTATATACGTACCACATCTTCTTTATCCATTCGTCTGTCGATGGGCATTTAGGTTGCTTCCATGTCCTGGCTATTGTAAATAGTGCTGCAATGAACACTGGGGCGCATGTGTCTTTTGGAATTATGGTTTTCTCTGGGTATATGCCCAGTAGTGGGATTGCTGGGTCATATGGTAGTTCTATTTTTAGTTTTTTAAGGAACCTCCATACTGTTCTCCATAGTGGCTGTATCAATTTACATTCCCACCAACAGTGCAAGAGGGTTCCCTTTTCTCCACACCCCCTCTAGCATTTGTTGTTTGTAGATTTTCTGATGATGCCCATTCTAACTGGTGTGAGGTGATAGCTCATTGTAGTTTTGATTTGCATTTCTCTAATAATTAGTGATGTTGAGCAGCTTTTCATGTTCTTCTTAGCCATCTGTATGTCTTCTTTGGAGAAATGTCTACTTAGGTCTTCTGCCCATATTTTGATTGGGTTGTATGGTTTTTGATACTGACCTGCATAAGCTGTTTCTATATTTTGGAGATTAATCCTTTGTCCGTTGATTCGTTTGCAAATATTTTCTCCCATTCTGAGGGTTGTCTTTTCATCTTGTTTGTAGTTTCCTTTGCTGTGCAAAAGCTTTTAAGTTTCATTAGGTCCCATTTGTTTACTTTTGTTTTTATTTCCATTACTCTAGGAGGTGGATCAAAAAAGATCTTGCTGTGATTGATGTCAAAGAGTGTTCTTCCTATGTTTTCCTCTAAGAGTTTTATAGTGTCTGTCCAGTTTTACATTTAGGTCTCTAATCCATTTTGAGTTTATTTTTGTGTATAGTGTTACGGAGTGTTCTAATTTCATTCTTTTACATGTAGCTGTTCAGTTTTCCCAGCACCACTTATTGAAGAGACTGTCTTTTCTCCATTGTATATCCTTGCCTCCTTTGTCGTAGATTAGTTGACCCTAGGTGCATGGGTTTATCTCTGGGCTTTCTATCCTGTTCCATTGATCTGTATTTCTGTTTTTGTGCCAGTACCATACTGTCTTGGTTACTGTAGCTTTGTAGTATAGTCTGAAGTCAGGGAGTCTTATTCCTCCAGCTCCGTTTTGTTCCCACAAGACCACTTTGGGTATTCGGAGTCTTTTGTGTCTCCATACAAATTTAAAAAATTTTCATTCTAGTTCTGTAAAAAATGCCATTGGTAATTTGATAGGGATTGCATTGAATCTGTAGATTGCTTTGGGTAGTATAGTCATTTTCACAATACTGATTCTTCCAGTCCAAGAACATGGTATATCTCTCCATCTGTTTGGGTCGTCTTTAATTTCTTTCATCAGTGTCTTATAGTTTTCTGCATACAGGTCTTTTGTCTCCCTAGGTAAGTTTATTCCTAGGTATTTTATTCTTTTTGTTGCAATGGTAAATGGGAGTGTTTCCTTAATTTCTCTTTCAGATTTTTCATCATGAGTATATAGGAATGCCAGAGATTTCTGTGCATTAATTTTGTATCCTACATCTTTACCAAATTCATTGATTAGCTCTAGTAGTTTTCTGGTGGGATCTCTATGTATAGTATCAAGTCATCTGCAAACAGTGACAGTTTTACTTCTTCTTTTCCAATTTTTATTCCTTTTATTTCTTTTTCTTCTCTGATTGCCATGGCTAGGACTTCCAAAACTATGTTGAATAATAGTAATGAGAGTGAATATCCTTGTCTTGTTCCTGATCTTAGAGGAAATGCTTTCAGTTTTTCACCATTGAGAATGATGTTTGCTGTGGGTTTGTCGCAAATGGCCTTTATTATGTTGAGATAGGTTCCCTCTATGCCCACTTTCTGGAGAGTTTTTATCATAAATGGGTGTTGAATTTTGTCAGAAGCTTTTTCTGCATCTATTGAGATGATCATATGGTTTTCTTCTTCAATTAGTTAATATGGTGTATCACATTGATTGATTTGCATATATTGAAGAATCCTTGCATCCCTGGGACAAACCCCACCTGATCATGGTGTATGATCCTTTTAATGTGTTGTTGGATTCTGTTTGCTAGTATTTTGTTTAGTATTCTTGCATTTATATTCATCAGTGATATTGGTCTGTAATTTTCTTTTTTTGTAGTATCTTTGTCTGGTTTTGGTATCAGGGTGATTGTGGCCTCGTAAAACGAGTTTGGGAGTGTTCCTTCCTCTGAAATTTTTTGGAAGAGTTTGAGAAGGATGGGTGTTAGCTCTTCTCTAAATGTTTGATAGAATTCACCTGTGAAGCCATCTGGTCCTGGACTTTTGTTTGTTGGAAGAATTTTAATCACAGTTTCAATTTCATTACTTGTGATTGGTCTGTTCCTATTTTCTATTTCTTCATGGTTCAGTCTTGGAAGGCTATACTTTTCTAAGAAATTGCCCATTTCTTCCAGGTTGTCCATTTTATTGGCATAGAGTTGCTTGTAGTAGTTGCTTAGGATGCTTTGTATTTTTGCGGTGTCTGTTGTAACTTCTCCTTTTTCATTTCTAATTTTATTGATTTGAGTCCTCTCCCTCTTTTTCTTGATGAGTCTGGCTAATGGTTCATCAATTTTATCTTCTCAAAGAACCAGCTTTTAGTTTTATTGATCTTTGCTATTGTTTTCTTTGTTTCTATTTCATTTATTTCTGCTCTGATCTTTATTTCCTTCTACTAACTTTGGGTTTTGTTTGTCTTTCTTTCTCTAGTTCCTTTAGGTGTAAGGTTAGATTGTTTATTTGGGATTTTTCTTGTTTCTTGAGGTAGGATTGTATTGCTATAAACTTCCCTCTTAGAACTGCTTTTGCTGCATCCCATAGGTTTTTGGATCATCGTGCTTTCATTGTCATTTGTCTCTAGGTATTTTTTGATTTCCTCTTTGATTTCTTCAGTGAGCTCTTCGTTATTTAATAACGTATTGTTTAGCCTCCATGTGTTTGTGTTTTTTACGTTTTTTTCCCTGTAATTGATTTCTAATCTCATAGTGTTGTGGTCAGAATAGATGCTTGATATGATTTCAATTTTCTTAAATTTACTGAGGCTTGATTTGTGACCCAAGGTGTGATCTATCCTGGGGAATGTTCCATGCGCACTTGAGAAGGAAGTGTAATCTGCTGTTTTTGGATGGAATGTCCTGTAAATATCAATTAAACCCATCTGGTCTATTTTGCCATTTAAAGCTTGTGTTTTATTAATTTTCTGTTTGGATGATCTGTCCATTGGTGTAGGTGAGGTGTTAAAGTCCCCCACTATTAATGTGTTACTGTCGATTTCCTCTTTTATAGCTGTTAGCAGTTGCTTTGTGTATTGAGGTGCTCCTATGTTGGGTGCATATATATTTATAATTGTTATATCTTCTTCTTGGATCGACCCCTTGATCATTATGTAGTGTCTTTCCTTGTCTCTTGTAACATTCTTTATTTTAAAGTCTATTTTATCTGATATGAGTATTGCTACTCTAGCTTTCTTTTGATTTCTATTTGCATGGAATATCTTTTTCCATCCCCTCACTTTCAGTCTGTATGTGTCCCTAGGTCTGAAGTGGGTCTCTTGTAGACAGCATACAGATGGGTGTTGTTTTTGTATCCATTCAGTGAGCCTGTGTCTTTTGGTTGGAGCATTTAATCCATTTATGTTTAAGGTAATTATCGATATGTATGTTCCTATTACCATTTTCTTAATTGTTTTGGGTTTGTTTTTGTAGGTGTTTCCTTCTCTTTTGTTTCCCACTTAGAGAAGTTCCTTTAGCATTTGTTGTAGAGCTGGTTTGGTGGTGCTGAATTCTCTTAGTTTTTGCTTATCTGTAAAGCTTTTGATTTCTCCATCGAATCTGAATGAGATTCTTGCTTGGTAGAGTAATCTTGGTTGTAGGTTCTTCCCTTTAATCACTTTAAGTACGTCATGCCACTCCCTTCTGTCCTGTAGAGTTTCTGCCGAGAAATCAGCTGTTAACCTTATGGGAGTTCCCTTGTATGTTATTTGTCTTTTCTCCCTTGCTGCTTTCAATAATTTTTCTTTGTCTTTATTTTTTGCCAATTTGATTACTATGTGTCTCAGCGTGTTTCTTCTTGGGTTTATCCTATGTGGGACTCTCTGTGCTTACTGGGCCTGGGTGGCTATTTCCTTTCCCATGTTAGGGAATTTTTTGACTATAATCTCTTCAAATATTATCTTGGGTCCTTTCTCTCTTCTCCTTCTGGGACCCGTATTATGCGAATGTTGTTCCGTTTAATGTTGTCCCAGAGGTCTCTTAGGTTGTCTTCATTTCTTTTCATTCTTTTTCCTTTATTCTATTCCACAGCAGTGAATTTCACCCTTCTGTCTTCCAGGTCACTTATCCGTTCTTCTGCCTCAGTTATTCTGCTATTGATTCCTTCTAGTGTAGTTTTCATTTCAGTTATTGTATTGTTCATCTCTGTGTGTTTGTTCTTTAATTCTTCTAGGTCTTTGTTAAACATTTCTTGCATCTTCTCGATCTTTGCCTCCATTCTTTTCCCGAGGTCCTGGATCATCCTCACTATCATTATTCTGAATTCTCTTTCTGGGAGGTTGCCTATCTCCACTTCATTTAGTTGTTTTTCTGGGGTTTTATCTTGTTCCTTCATCTGGTACATAGCCCTATGCCTTTTCATCTTGTCTATCTTTCTGTGAACGTGGTTTTTGTTCCACAGGCTGCAGGATTGTAGTTCTTCTTGCTTCTGCTGTCTGCCCTCTGCTGGATGAGGCTATCTATGCCATTGGAATTTTGATAGGGATTGCATCGAGTCTGTAGATTTCTTTGGATAGTGTGGACATTTTAATAATATTAATTCTTCCAATCCATGAACATGGGATATATTTCCACTTACCTGTGTCTTCTTCAGTTTCTTTCATCAATGTTTCATAGTTTTCAGTATATAGATATTTCACCTCCTTGGTTAAATTTATTCCTAAATATTTTTTGGTTTTGACGCTGTTGTAAATGGGATTTTTAAAAATGTTATTTATCAGATAGTTTGTTGTTAGTGTATACAAATGCTACTGCTTTTTGTATGTTGATTTTGAATCCTGCAATTTTGCTGAATTTGTTTATCACTTCTAATACTTTTTTAGTGGAGCCTTTAGGGTTTTCTGTATATAAGATCATGTCATTTGCAAGATTTCAATGTCTTTATAATCAGTAGGATCACACTGGCGAATACCAGCTCAATACTAGCTTGTCTATTAGATTCTTAATAAAGGTCTTTCAAAAAATTACCAAACTCTGCTGCACTGAACTGAGGAGGGAGGAGATTTGTTTTTATCTGGAACAAGTTAGCTAAGGAAAACAAAATGGCTTAGATCAGGTGTATGGGCTTAGTGGGGAGTCAGGGAGGAGGGATGGTGAGCAGCTGGCCAAGTGGAAAATCATGGAAGAGCTAGGTAAGGTGTGGTAAGGATGTGGGCAGAAAGGATAAATTGGAAAGAATAAGTGGAAAAACACCTCTCCCTTCCCTCTTTTCAAGCAAGTGTGCAGAGCCCTGGCATACATGATTAACCTTGCAAACTCTAATAAAAGTAAGGACAGTTAACGGTTTATCTTCCTTCCACCACTCTGTTAGAGCTCAGAGCAAATCACAAAGCAGATTTTCTGAAGCCAGCAAACTAGATAAATGGCTGGTTAGTTCAGGGAAAAGTCAGCTTTTGTACACAATCAGGCTCAATAGCTATCTGGCATTTCATGGGCACATCTCAGTGTAACCTACTTTTTTCTCTTCTTCCATCCGGAGGTGATGATATTGACAGATGAGGAAAGCTCAAAGCCAAACAGGAAGTAGAAATAGCAGCAAAAGGCCCGGAGAGCATCCATGAAGTCTGAGTGGCAGGCAGCACCTTCCATCGGAGAAGCTTGACCATCACAGTTTAAACCTGAGAATCCTCCCACACTAGGGGTGGTGGTGAGTCCCCAGTTGGGAAGAGAGGCACAAAATTTGCTCCCCTTCGCCACTGGAGCCAGCACTAGCACGTCTGCTTAGAGGAGTTAGGCCACTTCCCCCAAAGCACTTCCCTGGGCACTAACAGCAGAGTCAGGGCTCAAACCGAGATCTCACCCCAGAGCTGTCCTCCTCACCAGTGCACCAGAGCACATTGTGATATATCACCCAGAGTGTAAAAAGTGTCCACCTGGAATGGGGGGTTGGGACAAAGGAGAGGAAAGGATGGGTGAGAGAGATTTTTGCAGAAAGCACTCCAAAAGACAAATGTTTTCACTTTTCTCAGCCCAGCAGTCTGAAAAAGCATAGTTCAAAGATCAATGACCAATTAATATCCAGCTGCTGAAAGAAAACAATACTTTGACCTTAGCAGAAAGTTACATAAACTCTCCTCAGGGCAAGAGACTTCTTAGGGAGAATTAAGAGGTAGCATAAACACAGCTCATTTGGGAAGAACCCGAAGAACTTTTCTGTTTAATCCCTAGAATTCCACTGAAAGCTGCGGTGGGTGGGGCAGCCCGGAGGGGGACTCAGCAATAGCTTGGGAGGTTCTGGGATTAGGGGATTAGGTTTCTAGAGGTATCTCAAGCCAAAGACAGTGGGATGGTGGTGGTGTTGGGGGTGATTTCCAAATTCTTCCTCTATGCTTCTGTGTTGCTTTTTGGACCCGAGCTTGATGGTTGCAGTAAAGGCTCTGGCTTGCTCAGGGTCCCTGGCACATGGTGCTTTCTTTGTTTGATAAGCACGGATGTGGTGTGGCATGTTGGAGAGAACTCTGAACTTCTGAACTTCATTCTGGTCCCAGCCCTGAGTTATGGGCTGGCTGACCTTGGCTGTGCTACTCTGAGCTGACTTTTGTCATTTGAAACACAAAAGTGTTGGGCTTGACTAATTTTTAAAAATTCATTCCAGCTCTAAAAGGCTATGATTCTGTGACACAAATATGTTCATTTCCTAAGTGAAATGAAACTTTCCTAAGTTTCACACAGAAACTTTGATGAAGCAAATCTAACCTGCAGGTAGAATAACAGTAACAATAAACATTTGCATGGTGCTTATTAGTGCCAGACATGGTTTAAACGCTTTACAAATGTTGAATCATTTAATTCTTATATCAGTCATTTGAAATAGATAATATTATTATCTTCATTTTGCAGATGAGGAAACCAAGGCACAAAGTGGTTCTGTCAGCCTATGGGGTAGGTGCTATTCTTATCCCTATTCCATGGATGAAGACACTAAGGCATACAGGGGACGTGCTGCTAGCTTTTGGCAGAGGGTGCCAAGGGTCCTGCATGGCTGGCAGCAGCCCCATGACTGGGCCCAGGAGTACGTGGCCAAAGCAATCCGGGGAGGCACGTAAATTAGGTCCAGTGCACCCCCTTCTGGGTCGTTGCGGGATTGCCTGGTCTGAGCCTCAGCACAGTGGTACAGAGAGCAGCTCTGGAAAGCTAACTTCCAGCTCCCTCCTCCTGGCCTGGCTGAGGCAGTTTGGCTCTGGTGGCCCCAGGTCGGTGGGAGGGGGTAGTGTCTGAGGCAACGCCCTCCCAGAATCCTACCCGATGCCCTCAGCATCCCCTGGTCTCGTGTAACCCAAGTTCCTCCCTCCTCACCTCTCTTTTCTCCTCCTTTTTGGTCTCTTACCACCTCCTAGAATCCTTCAAGGCCAGAGGGGCAGCTTCTGACCTTTCATTTCCACTATTTCACATCCTCCTGCTCAAACAGTAAGCCCGTGGCCCAGGCCTGATGGGCAGGAAAGGGATCTTCCCTATTCACCAGAAGAACTCTCTGGGCTGGGTCCTCTGAGACTGGTTCTTGACCTTGTCGGGAGAGGTGCTCGGCCATGTGGGTGCCTGCAAGTTCCTACTGGGTGTACCAAGAATGCCAGCCCTCAGCCCCTTTCCCAGGGCACTTCTCAGGGTTGTGTCTGCAGGGAGCAGCTCAAGGAATGAGGCGACGCCTCCTCGAAGACAAAGAGCAGGCTTGCTCTGAAGGAGGTGACTCCCTAAACTCAGTGTTCCTGGCCGTGACCCAAACCATGGTCACCGTCGTGTCCCCAGCCTTTCTGTGAGCACCTGGTGAGCTCCAGTGAAGGATTTGGGCGGGGGCGGGGGTACTGATTTGGAGCATTTACCTCTTTTCTCATTGTAGGCAGCTTGAATCAGTGCCTGCTGTGGAGCCTGAACATGTACAGAGCCAAGTGGCTAAGTGTTTCTAGAAACAGTCAGCTATTTATTGGCTTCCTGGCTCCAGGTAATCTGATTTGTGATTTCATAAGATCTCCAAAAGAGCAGTGGGAGGAGGCTGAATGATTAGCTATCCTTACTTTTAAAGTTTTTAAGGTAATTTTTTATGTCAGTGTTGTACATACTTCCTTGAAAAGATTTTTCAAAGTAAGAAGACAGATGAAAAATCTCACAATTAGATGCAGGGAGGCCCTTGGTTGCTGGCTGTCCTCACTGTCCCAGGTTTGTAGACTGAGGTGCTGAGACCCATGGAGGAGTATAGAAACCTGCTCCTGGCCCTTGAGGAGGAATTCAACACATCCTCCCTGCTGGGAATGATGGAGATTTATAATAAAAGGCTCCTACTGGGGCATGACTGCATTAGGCACATGGGTCATGTAGAAATCAAGGCAGGGGTCCAGTATGGGTGGGAAACCAGGGCAAGTTCAGGGCTTTGGTTAAAGCACTGAAAGGGGCCGAGGAAGGTATGTCAGACTCAAGAGACTAGGGTAGATACCACTGGGGACCTAGAAATTCCAGGAATCTTTACCCAAGCCCTTTTAAAATACACTCACAAGTGGCTTTCCATTTACCAAAGCATAGAAGAGTTGGGTCCGAGCAGCCCTCTTCCAATGGTGAAAATTGTCAGAGAGATAGTACTTGGTCATTCTATCTATTGAAATTTTATGAAAACGTTTTAAGCGAAGAGAAAGTTAGACTGAAAGTCAGGAATAGTTAGTTAACATTCGTCTAATTACAAAAATTTTTAGAACATGAGGATGCTTCCCAAGAGATCACATAAAGTTATTATTAGAGGAGATTGACTGCATTCTTCTTTAATGATTTCTGCAAAGTGGACAGTCTAGGACCTCTTTCCCATCACTAACATGTGTGTCCTTTCTCATAGAAGTATGTCAAAAATCACTTTTTCTGGCTTCAGTTGAAATTTATTTGTTCAATCAAAAATGTTTATTGAGACACCAAGGGGGGAAAGGGGAGGTGGGATGAATTGGGAGATTGGGATTGATATATACACTAACTAATATGTATAAAATAGGTAACTAATGAGAACCTGCTGTAGAGCACAGGGAACTCCACTTCACTGTACAGTAGAAACTAACACAACATTGTAAAACAACCATACCCCAATTAAAAAAAAATGTTTATAGAACACTTACTCTGTGCCAGGCACTGTCCCCAGCCCAGGGAATGCTCTAGCGACCAAGACAAATCCAATTTTTGCTCTTACTGGGAAGACAGGCAATAACACATGGAAGTATTTAAATAAACAATAATTTTATAGATAATTTTAGGAGGTATGAATGTGATAAAGAATGCTTTGGGTGGGGCGTGCTACTTTATTTTTATTTTCTTTTATAAATTTATTTACTTGTTTTTGGTGGTGTTGGGTCTTCGTTGCTGCGTGGCCTTTCTCTAGCTGCGGGGTAGTGGGCACTACTCTTTGTTGTGGTGCGCGGGCTTCTCATTGCAGTGGCTTCTCTTGTTGCACAGCATGGGCTCCAGGCACGTGGGCTTCAGTAGTTGTGGCATGTGGGCTTCAGTAGTTGTGGCACGTGGGCTCAGTAGTTGTGGCTCGTGGGCTCTAGAGCGCAGGCTCAGCAGTTGTGGTGCGCGGGCTTAGGTGCTCCACGGCATGTAGGATCTTCCCAGACCAGGGCTCAAAGCTGTGTCCCCTGCATTGGCAGGCGGATTCCTTTTTTTTTTTTTTTTTTTAA
>RJWK010038107.1:0-20970 GCA_004363435.1 Platanista minor
GTATGCGGGCCTCTCGCTGTTGTGGCCTCTCCCGTTGTGGAGCACAGGCTCCAGACGCGCAGGCTCAGGGCTCATGCGCCCAGCCACTCCACAGCATGTGGGACCTTTCTGGACCGGGGCACAAACCCGTGTCCCCTGCATCGGCAGGCAGACTCTCAACCACTGTGCCACCAGGGAAGCCCCTATAGTATATTTTTAATATAGGTTTTTTCTCTCAATTTGCTTTGCCACAACCATAGGTCAAGCCTATGAAATAATTCATGCAATAATTGCAATGGCTTAGCTTCACTTATACTTCTAACCTCCTTCCAGACCCTTCTTCACAGAATAGGAAGGATATTTTAAACATCTGAATAAGATCACATCACTCCCCTATTAAAAAAATTTAAGTATATTTCCACTATATATTTGAAGAAAATCCAAATAATTTGCCATTCTTTTTGACTCACTACGTAATCTGGCTCTGCCTGTTTCTGCAGACCTATCTTCTCCCTTGTCCCCACGGGACCTACTGTGCTCAACTCCCAGTGTCTGTTTTCACCACCGCGTGTGGGGCAAAGCCTTTTCTTCCTCATGACCCGTGCATGTGTCCATACCCCTGACAGCACGTCCAACTCTCACTCTTCCCTTGGATGATTTCTTCTCATCCTCAGATCTTAAGTGTCCCCGCCTTAGAGAGAACTTCTCTGTCACCTGCATTATTTTTCTCTCACTATAAAGTTTTCTTTTCTTTCAGAACACTAAGTAGCTTGAATTTTATTTTCATTTGTATATTACCTTGATTGCTGTGTCTTTTCTGGTATGCTACAAGCACCACTAGGTAGACGCCTATGTATGTTCCATTCTGAGCCCTACTCAGCACACTGTTGGTTGGCCATTAGCCAATGAGGGTTCATTGAATGAATATATAAACAATACTTACAAAATTGTCTCTATACATTAAATAGTTGACTTTGCAAAATGTCAGTATATTTCCACCCACACCTTGTGTAACTGATGTTTGAAACATAAATAACCCTTCACATGCCATATGTGACAAGAAATGCAAGCAACCAAATATGAGAGTCCAATAGATGCCAGTCTTGACTTACAAGGGGGGTTAAGTTTCCCCTGAGAAATAAGGACCCAAATCATGTGAATAGTCTGTCTTGAGACCCGAGGCGACAGGTGAAAAAGTACAGCTGGTACTACTCTACTTTCCCTTTGTGTCTTATACACTTGAGAAAAACAATTTCTCCCTTTTCCAGGGTCTCTTGTTAAGGAATACTCAACTACTAAACAAAGATGTGCTAGGAAGAATGGATAAATTCTTTGATTTTAAGAACTGGGAAGTTAAATAAGATCAAAGTCACTTAGCAACCTCCCCTACACCAGACTTAAGTTGTATGAGGTAACTCCTGGGGCTTTGGGTACTGATAAAAATAGAGCCCTGAGTGAGTTTTATGGGTGCTTAGCAAGTCCTAGATGGGGATACAGCTGATGGAAGGACAGTCCCATTGTCTCTTGTGCTGGTGGAATGTGTGCCAGGGTTATCTTTTAAAATAAAATCTGACCAGGTAATTCCTCAGCATAGAAAATCAACAGTGGTTTACCACTCTTTCTAGGAAAAAACAAAAATGATTTAGCATAGCACAGAAAGCCACTGACAATTTCTCAAAACTTATTATCATTTCTTACCACTTTTTCACATATGCTAGGCTAATTCCTATTTCACATATGTTGTTTTCCTTCCTGAATCCCACTTCTGCCACATATTCCCACCTTGAACCCAGGTAATCTAGGTACCCAAATTTTTTGGTTCAGCTCAGTATAAGTATTCCCTCAGTATCCTCTTCTGTGTTCCTCCAGTTTAAAAAAATACAGTTGACCCTTGAACAGCATAGGGGTTAGTGGTACTGACCCTCCATACAGCCAAAAATCTACTTATAACTCATTGCTTTCTCTGTACTAGGGTTTCTGCATCCTCTGATTCAACCAACTGCAGAGCATGTAGTGCTGTAGAATTTACTATTGGAAAAAAAAAAAAAAAAAACCTCCCTGTGTAAGTGGATCCATGCGTGTATTTTAAATACATGTTGTTCAAGAGTCCACTGTACATCACTACTGTGCTTTCATGAAATATTATGCAGACCTTAACGGTGTCTATTACCTATCACATTGTGATTATCGTTTGACATATTTTGAACTCCCAGTAGTATGTAGCTTTTTAAGAACCAAAATAGTCCTTAAGTGTCTGTCTCTGTGTGTGAGATATAGGTTAGTAAAGGGTGCTCTTGGGGAGACTGTGGTCTCGGGCTAAGTGAGGCTGCTTCACACTGGGTTGAAAGAAGAGAGTTATGTTTCTAATGAGTTGGAGACCAAGAGCCTTTGATCTAGTCAACTCAAATTGATTAGAAATGCTGAACCGGAGTCTTAGGAAAAGATCTTCATATTACTTAGTTTTCATTGAAATTCACAGGTGACAAAAAAGCCTGTGGAGTACAATGGGTCTTAATTTGAGAACCACATTTTAATTAATGAAAGAACAATTGGAGAAATAAGATACACATTTGAAAATTAATTATACATACAAATTACTCAGAGCAGGTACATAAATAATATATTTCTAATACATATATAATGAAGATATTTAAACATTTTCCCCCTTTTTCTGTACTGGTAAATGTGCCTGTCATAAAAAACATATTTAAAAAAAAAATTTGGAGTTATAGAAAGATTGGATTAAAACTAACTTTGTAATAAATTTACTCTGAATACTTTTCTACTGTTTTCACATAAATAAAACCCTAAAAGTCCAGATCAATTTTTAGAAATAAAACAATCCATATAACAATTATGCTATTATATTTTGATAGAAGATGCACATAAATGGGGTACCTTCAAATTTTAAGCAAATGGTATTTTATCAACTTTCCACAATGGATGAATTCAGTTATATGCAATGAATTTTCATCACTGTGATCCTAATCAAAGAGGTGCTAGTTAACTATACTTATTGGGCTTATAAAGCTGAAGTAGTTTGAATTTTAAAGTTATAGGCTTGTTTGTGGCAGAGTTCATGTTGGAAATACCATTCTATTTAACTTAAGTTTAAATAATTTGTACTTGATTTGATATAATTCAACACAGTAATATTGAGAATCTACTCTGTCAGCCATCATACCAGAATCATTTAATAACTATCATAATTATTATAGGTGCAAATTATCAGTGTGATTGATACAATGAAATATCTGCATTCCTAATGCCAATAGCCTCCTCTAAATTGTGGCTTCCACATCCCCCTTCCCCACATTGAAATCAAGCATGTTAAAGATCTCTCTGAGGTTACTGTCTATGAATCACCAGTCCTAGGATCTGATATCTGATTCAGAGCCCTGAGTATGTACAAGAAAAGAGCCACTAAAATATCTCAGAAATCAAACGCACTGGACTAACCTACTATTTCAGGAAGAGTAGATGAAACTAGCAGACACTATAGATTCACCAGTGTGAACAACCAGGATTCTCCAATGGTCATTTGAGAGAAACTTAGCATATCTTTCCTCAGTCACAGAATGTTCAAATATTGTTCTTGAAGAAAGACACTCATTTCATGATTCATTTACTAATTCCTGCAATAGAAATAACGTCTTCATTCTCTGAATCCCTACAATCCTTTAATTGTTTACACCTTAGGCCACTCATCTCTTTCTAATCTGTGTTATACTTGTTTCTATTCATGTTTTATCTCTTCTTTACTTGTTTGAATTCCTTAAATCACATTTCAAGTAATTCTGTGAATCAAGTCCTAAACAAGTACTAAAATATGTGTAATAACTTTTGTTTTTAAATAATACACCCTCACACCCTTCCATGTACTTTGCTTATAAATAACTTGTAACTTTCCTTACCTATTCTCTGTGGGACAGCTTCCACATATCCCAGTCATATCTTTATTTTGACATCTATAACGTCGTATATATGTAACTCTATCAAAACATGTTAGCTGATAAATATCATTTATTTATCCTTTCCTTTCATTGGGATACTCTTCTACACCAACCAAAACAGCCACAGTTGTGTGCATGACACACATCGATTTATCAAAACACTGATAATTTTACACTTTTCTTTACCTTTAGAACATAAAGGTGAAATCTTCATTTTAAAACATTAAACAGGATGCCTTCTGAACACTACCAAGCCTGTTTTCTATAACACACTTTGGCAAGACATGTTATCTTTCTCTCTTCAATGCATTAGGCTTACAGTTAGAATGTTTTGAAGCTGATCTTCAAGTTCTGAGCCTGTGTATACAATCCTCCCTTTACTTAGGAAATGCAAGTGCTAATGACATGAAAACAGTTACACAAAGTAAGACAAAACAAATCAAGCACTATGTTACAAGGATAGCATCTAACACCTAAAATAAATCAAATGCTACAAACAAAATATAATGAGCTGAACCCCGTACCACATGGAGAAGGAGAATCAACAGGTCTTATTCTTCCCCGTAGAGTCACTTTTTTCTAAATTTCATTTATTTTTAATTAAGGGGAAAATGCTAAACCAGGTGCATTGAGTATGAATAAAAAAAGACTCCCAGGACACAAGGGAAGCACGAAAATCCTGCTGTTTCTCAGTGGCAATGCCAGAAAGAGCAGGGAAACAGAGAGACTGGTTTTTATCATCAAAGAAATGCAGTAGATGTGGGTTATCATATTTCCTCCTGCTGCCTAGCCTGCATTTAATTACTTATAGAATCAACAAGCTGATGTAAAATGCACAGTTCTATTTGTTAGAACATAAGAACCATGTGAAATAAGAAATTCTGGTACAAAAACATAAGAAAATTTTTGTAGGAAGGATGAGTTAAGTCCTTTATAGTGTAGACTGTTTTTAACAAGATAAATTTGAGCATAGCTCAGAGTGAAAAGATCCAGAGCTCGAGCTGAATGCAGAATAAAATCTTTCTGACCTAGTGTTTATGAGTATAAGATTTGGATTTAATGGAAAAATGTAATTCTAACATTTTCCAGCTCTGGATAAGTGTTTCAAACTCTGAATCTGTTTCCTCATCTGCACAATAAGGAGAATAATGATTCTTATGTCACAAGTTTGTTTTAAACATTAAATGAGGTATGCATCTAAAACATTTAGCCTGCCAAATAGTTAATGCTTCACAAATAATAACTACTTCTCATGGTAGCTTATGGCTCAAGTGATATTTTAAATCACCTAACCATTATGGCAGAAAGGAATTCGTGACATATTTAATGTTGAATGGCATTGCACACAATAGCCTGTGGATTGCAAATTTAGAGTATGATTAATTAAACCGAAAACATTTATAGTCTCATCCATGTTATTTTTTATTTGATAAACAAAGACATTCAGAATCTATTATGTGGCATCAGCTTGGAGAATAGAAGAAAACTAGATGCACATATTTCTTGTTCACGTGGAGATTATTGGAAGGGAGAGAAGCAGAGTAGAGTGAAGAAGAGAGGAGGGAAGAGGGGATTAGGGGGAGAGTGTGATCACACATTAAACATACAGCCACACAAATGATGGATCTGATGGGTTACAGTCTGGCAATTGATATGGAAACAAATTATAAAATGCTACCTAATTGCTTATGAAAATTCAAAATGGTACTGCACTTTGAAATTCAGTTTGGCAGTTTCTGAGGTGACTTAATAAATTTTACCATAAGATGCTGTAATTGTCCATTCCCTGGTGTTTATACAAATTAACTGAAAATTTATGAATGCACTAAAACCTGCATACAGATGTTTGTAACATGTTTATTCATAATTGCTAAAACTTGCAAGAAACCAAGATGTCCTTCAGCAGGTGAATGGATAAAGTGCAGTACATCCAGGCTATGGAATATTCAGCACTAAAAAGAAATAAGCTATCAAGCCATAAACAGACATAGAATAAACTTAAATGCGTATTGTTAAGTGAAAAAGCCAGTCTGAAAAGACTTAGCATGATTCCAACTGTATGACATTCTGGAAAAAGCAAAACTAAAGAGACAGTAAAAAGATCAGTTATTGCCAGGAGTTAGAGGTGAGGGAAGGATAAATAGGAGGATCACAGAGGATTTTTAGGGCAGTGAAAATACTCTGTATGATACTATAATGGTAGATACATGTCATTATTTATTTGTCAAAACCCATAGAATGCGAACCCCGAGAGTGAACCCTAATGTAAACTATGGACCTTGGGTGATAATGTTGTTCATCATTTGTAGCAAATGTACCCCTGTAGTGGGGGATGTCAAAGGTAGGGGAGGCTATGGAGTAGGTTTTGGGATCCAGCCTATGCTTTTATTTTGGAAAGTGAGTCAATATCTTCTGCCCCTACCCCTACCAATATGGCATAGAGATATTTATCTTAATAATAAATGAATAAAAGGTAATTCGTAGAGGAAAAATCACCAGCCTATAAGTGTGAGCGTTTAACATTCTGTTCCCAACTTTCCAATGTACTAACAATGTTATCTTAGGTATGATTCAGCAGTCAACTCATCATCTATACCTTCATGCTATAGATTTGGAAACTGAGACTCACAGAACTTTCTATCTAACTGAGGTCTAAAATGTTAAGCCCATTCTCCTTTGAGATAATATATAACACAAGAATATTCTAAGTTTCTATCAAATATGAAAATTAATCCACTAGCCCTGTTTATACAAGAAATAGATGCATAAAGATGAGAGGAGGGCAACTATTACCCATGATATCTAAGTAGCTCTAGGGGGTAGTCACAATTTTACTACACTTCATTTACCAATAAAAACCACTGTTCTAAGACATTTGGGTTGTACATCATAACTGTGCCATAGATGTGTTATATAAAATGCAAGAAAAATTCTTATTTTCTAGAGTGTACTTATGAAAATATTAAACTATATTTGCCCATTATAAACTATATTTATATTATACAGAGAACTTCCTCTTTGGTTGTTAAGTTTCGTTTAAATTTGTACCTTTCTTCCTTCTCCAATATCATCACAACCCTTGGATTACAAAAGATTGTTACCGTGTTGGTTAGAATACTTAGAATACATTCAAACAGGGATGAGATGCTTGTGGTGAAACTGGTCCTGAGTAGCAGATAAGTCTTTGTTCTAACTACTGCACACAGTGTTTTCATTAGCAGTACTGAGCAATCCCTCTGGGTGGGCTTCCAACCTAGGTAAGCAGAGGAAGTCTTGGCACTTTTTAGAGATTCCTTTCTAACCCTTGCAGGGAAGCCTTAATCTTCGTCCCTTGAGAAAACTCTTCTAATGAGTACTTTACTCAGATTTGACAATTGTCTTATTACTTTTAATATTAGAACCACAGTGTCCTCGATAACGTCTTCATTTCCCTTGGCAAACAGTTTCCTGCATAAACCCATTGCTGTCTTTCTTATTATCCCATATGCACCTGTCTACTCCACTCAGCTGAAAGCTTTCTTTGGTGAGAAATTGAAACTAATGAAGTTTTACATTATTTTCAGGGTCTAGCACAGTGCTCTGCACACAAAATATGCTCAAAATATCTTAAAGCAAAGCATCAAATTTTGCCTTAAAGGGAGCATTGTTGCTGTTTTTCTGTGCATTCGTTTGCTTATGGACCTGCCCCTTTTCCTTAATTTGAATGTAAGAACAGGATGTGTTTATGTTTTTCTTCATATGATTTACAAGTACTTTGCTATGGTGAGTGTCCAAGGGATGTGTTTGATCTAAAATATCAATAACCTGATCTCAAATGTGGATAAATGTCAAAAACAATAAAACATCCTTCTTTAAAAGAAGAATTATTGAGTTTATCTAAGAATTATGCCTTTGCTTACGTACTTTTTACATAGAGACAATAAACTTTAATTATTTAATAGGATGAGTCACGGCATCTTGAACACAGCAAATACTTGTAAATATTTATTAACAACATTGATCACTTTATATCATGATAAAATAAACACCAGAACCATAAACAAACATAAAACCCAATGGTCTGTCTTGCTATCCTGTGCCTTGTTCTTAGGTTTATTTTGAAAATGACATTTAAAAACCAGGTATTGCAAATAGACTGTATTGTTGTAGAAATCAGAGCATATTTTCTCATTCAGAAAGTGTTTTTTTCCTTTTTTTCCATTTTTAATAGAATCCAGCTTCTACACTACATAAAGATCTGTGTTTTAATTTAAAGAATGAAATTAACACTTTCATTGACTGCTATAATTCTGTAAAATACAATAAGCATGACCCAATGACAGTCTCCAGTTAATGTATGGATCTATCTTGTTTGGTAGAAATTCATTTACTGAGGAAGAAAAGAGCATTGCTGATCAAGCTAAAAAGAAAGAGATCATTTGTCTTGAATTTTTTAGCAAGCAAGTCTAGGACACTCAATAAATTGCATATGTCACTTAAATTCTTTTACAGAGCATTTGAATTTCAGAATAATGTAAGTACTTTAGTGCTTTGATTCACTTTCACGATCAGATCTGCTAAAAAGAATAATCCGCCAAAGCTATCAGCTTGTTAGAGATTGTCACAGCTCAAAATATTAAGAAAATCTGAGAGTTTAGGTCTTTATTATTATGCACCAAATATTAATTCTCAGAAATAAAGAAAAAAATAGCAGATGATGTTCACTCCTTAAGTTACTCTTCATTATCAAAGAATCATTCATTGTAGGAATATTAATATTAAATGTAGCGATATTAGGGCTTCCCTGGTGGCACAGTGGTTGAGAGTCCACCTGCCGATGCAGGGGACACAGGTTCAT
This sequence comes from Platanista minor, assembly GCA_004363435.1. Taxonomy (NCBI): domain Eukaryota; kingdom Metazoa; phylum Chordata; class Mammalia; order Artiodactyla; family Platanistidae; genus Platanista; species Platanista minor. The sequence continues at coordinate 8,770 of RJWK010038107.1, forward strand.
GTGGGAAGATCCCACATGCCGTGGAGTGGCTAGACCCGTGAGCCATGGCCGCTGAGCCTGCGCATACGGAGCCTGTGCTACACAACGGGAGAGGCCACAACAGTGAGAGGCCCGTGTACCACACACACAAAAAAATGTAGTGATATTAATTTTCTCTAATCTCATAAACATGTAGCTGAGTTAACATTTTTATATTGCAATGTAATTAGTGAGAGTTTTAAAAATAGCTTAAATAAAAGAAATAAAGAAAAAATGTAGCATCTTTACAAAGATCCGTTTGAAGAATGATGATTTTGGAGGGAAGATGAAGTTAACATAAATAGACTTAATGTGAAGAGAATTGCTATAAATTATTTCAGTAAGAGGCTTGATGATTTGTATTGAGTTTTGCTGTTTCAAGTTATAATCAGAAATTCAATGCTTGCATATTCCCAATAATTTGATATATTTTAACAGATTATGTGTGTTATTATATCAGCTGTTATACTTCTGTGTACAAGATATTTTATAATTTTAAAAAAATTTTCTACATGTTAGTGGAGAATCTGATTGCCAGCTAATTTGTTATCTTTTAAGCAATTCCATGAAGACCTCAAGCAACTCTGGGAAATAGAATAATCATTCAAGGTGAAATACCTGAGAAGCCTAATTAGAATAAGGAAATCAGTTTTTTATTTTTTATTTTTTCAATTTTTTTGCAGTACGCAGGCCTCTCACTCTTGTGGCCTCTCCCATTGCGGAGCACAGGCTCCAGATGCACAGACTCAGCAGCCATGGCTCATGGTCCCAGCCGCTCCTCAGCATGTGGGATCTTCCCAGACTGGTGCACGAACCCATGTCCCCTGCATTGGCAGGCGGACTCTCAACCACTGCGCCACCAGGGAAGCCCAAAGAAATCAGTTTTTTAAAAGACACATTGAATTTCATGAATGAAGGAAAATTCATCTATTTCCTTATTAAATGTATTCATAGTTTTTTTTTATTTTTAAAACAATCACAAGACTTCTGGTTTCTGGTCCAGTGTGTAAGAAGCTTAGAAGTCATCACTCCCTTCTTCATAAACATAGAAAGCTGGATAAAACAAAAACAACAACTTATCTTCAATTTGTGATACAGCTGAGGTTACAGGGCAAACTCCTCCTCCCAGAACTGGACAGACAGTAAGGCAGAAACAGAGAATCGTAGCAGAGCAGAAACCATTGCTGAAGCCACTGCCACAGTAGGAAAACAAACTGTAATTGACAAAGTGCTGGAGGCCTACTATGTACAAGCTTGAGAGTTAAATTAAACACTCTGGGACAGTGGGGGAGATCTTAGGGAATCCCCTGTACTTTTATTAAATTTTACCTCCAGGAGTTCCACCAGGTTCTCATGGTAAATATATGAGAAAAATCCGTTTGTGCTTCCAACAGCAGGGGAAGGATAGCTGTTCTGAAGTTCTTCCAGCACATTCTGTTCTCTTTAACAACACCTGACCCCAAAGGAAACTTTTGCCAGAGTGATTGATTAATATTCCCAACTCCAGCCTCCTGAAGCTTTCTTGTCACACCTAAGAGAGGGGGAGGTTGAGAAGCACATGTGATGCTCACAGTCCAGAGGTGAGGCACAGGCTCCCTAAGGGACTGAGACCCTACTCTCCCACTTCACCCACATCAATAGGGCTCCCTTACAGTAACAGGGACTACAATGGAAAAAACTGAACAGCTCAGACTGATTTAAGAAGAAGTCTCTAAGCAAACCCAGTGATTACAGAGGAGACAAAACAAGGAAATCAGCAGACATTTTAGCCTCTGGCACCCATAGCCAGAGCAAACAGTAAACATGGCCTGACTCCTAGTTAGACAAAAATCAAATCTCACACTAAACACTTGTTTATCTCAGTTATTTTTATCCAGCACTCCATGTGTGGTTATAACTATAAAACTACAAGGCATGCTAAAAGACAACACAGTTTGAAGAGACAAAGAAAGTACCAAAATCAAACTCAGATATGGCAGAAACTTTGCAATGGTTAGACTAGGAACTTAACACTATTATGATTAATAAGATAAGAACTCAAAAAAAAAAAAACCTCAACAATGATAACCAAATTCAAAACATATGTATTATATTTTGTGCTCTTAAAGATACTACAATTATCCCTGCTCTTCAAGAGCTTGAAATGTATCAGGGTGGACAGATAAATAAGGAAACAAGCAAATATTATGCTAGAATGTGATAACTGATGCAAGATTTAGTCTCTTCCCATCTATTCTGACTTACCCCTTCTGTGAGTTTTCAATTCCTCCCTATGCCCACTGCTTTCATGTTCACCTAAGCTCTATATGAGCACTTAATCCTTACTCCTAATGGATTCAATTTACCTATCCTCCAATCCTATTAACTACTTTGTTCTTTAAGCCTCTCTGAAATTCTATATTATTCTGTGAATGACATTCTTTAAGATACCAATGAAGTTTGACTTTTTGCCATGATTATGAGTCTTATTTCTTTATATCCCATTTACTGTCAGGATTATGTCAAAAGTGTGGCCAAGATGGCAAAGAAGGAAGAACCTGAACTCCTCCCACAGACACCTCAAAATTACAAATAGAGAGAAACTAACCATGGAAACTATATGAAGACTAGCAGAAAAGGTTTTCCACAATTAAAAACATAAAGAAGGAGACAAAAGGAGAAAGGTAGGAGGGGTGGAGAACTTGGGAGAAGAAAGGATGAACACAGTGAGAAGTTCAACAAAGAGTAGAAAATATAAAGAAGAACCAAACACAGCTGGAAAATAAAATAAAACCTACACTAGAAGTAATCAATAGTAGATAAGAAAAACAGTCATGGAAAGACAGAGTAGTGAAAATCACCCAAACTGAAGAGAAAAAAAGAAAAAAAAATAACAATTAAAAGAAATGAGGATAGTTTAAGAGACCTATGGGACACCACCAGGCACACTAACAATTACATTATAGAAGTCCCAGGGGAAAAAAAAAAAATAGAGAGAGAAATAGGGACAGAAAACTTATTTGAACAAAGAATAGCTGAAAACTTCCCTCACCTGGGAAAGGAAGCAAACATTCAGGTCCAAGAAGCACAGAGAGTCCCAAACAAGATAACTCCAAATAGGTTCATACCAAGACATGTTCTAATTAAAATGGCAAAAATGAAAGGTAATGAAAGAATCTTAAAAGTAGCAAGAGAAAGGCAACTAGTTTCATACAAACAAGCTCCCATGAGACTGTAAGTTGATTTCTCAGCAGAAACTTTGTAGGCCATAAGGAAGATAAATTATATTGTTAAAATGATTAAAGGCTACAACTTCCAACCAACTCTACCCAACAAGGATATCATTCAGATTTGAAGGAAAGATAAAGAGTGTTACAGACAAGCCTAACCTAAAAGAGTTGAGCACCACTAAACTGGCTCTACAAGAAACGTGAAACGGACTTCTCTAAGTGAAAAAGAAAAAGCAATGACTGTAAATATGAAAATTACAAAATGAAAAATCTCACAGGTAAATACAAATATACAATAGCAATAGTAGAGCAACACTTATAAAGCTACTAGGAAGGTTAAAAGCCAAAAAAAGTGGAACAATCTATATCCTCAATAAGTAGTTAAGAAATACACAAAACAAGGATGTAAAATATGATATTAAAAACATTAAATGTGGGGGGAGGGAGTAAGGATGCAGGGTGTTAAAACGTGTTGGGGGCTTCCCTGGTGACACAGTGGTTGAGAGTCCTCCTGCCGACGCAGGGGACACAGGTTCGTGCCCCGATCTGGGAGGATGTCACATGTCGTGGGGCGGCTGGGCCCGTGAGCCATGGTCGCTGAGCCTGCGTATCCGGAGCCTGTGCTCCACAACGGGAGAGGCCACAACAGTGAGAAGCCCACGTACAACACACACACACACACACACACACACACACACACACACACACACACACAAATTGTTGGAAAATAAGAGATCATCAATTAAAAATTATTATTTAGGTTGTTATATATAAAAATCATGGTAACCACAATCCAAAAATCTATAATAGATAAACACGTAAAGAAGAGAAAGGTACCCAAACATGACACTAAAGATAGTCATCGAATCATAAGGGAAGAGAGCAAAGGAAGAAAGGGAAAAAAAAGTAAAAGAAAAAAATGGCAATAAGTACATATTTTTAATAATTATTTTAAATATAAATGAATTAAATGCTCCAATCAAATACAGAATGGCTGATTGGATACAATACCTAGACCCATATATATGCTGCCTGCAAGAGACTCACTTCTGATCTAAAGACACACACAGACTGAAAGTGAGGGGATAGGAAAAGGTATTCCCTATAAATGGGAATCAGAAGAAAACTGAGGTAACAACATTTATATCAGACAAAATAGACTTTAAAACAGACACTGTAAGATGAGACAAAGAATGACATTACATAATAATAAAATAGAAGATATAACAATTGTAAATCTATGTGCACTCAAAACAGGAGCACCTAAATACATAAAGCAAATATTAATAAATAAAAAGAAATAAATTAACAGTTACACAATAATAGTAGGGGACTTTAACACCCCATCTACATAAATTGAAATATCATCCAGACAGAAAATCAGTAGGAAAACATTGGTCTCAAATGATACATCAGATCAAATAGACTTAATAGCTATTTATAGAATAGTTCATCCAAAAGCAGCAGAATATACATATTCGAGTGCACATGGGAGATCACATGCTAAGCCACAAAACAAGTCTCAGAAAACTTAAAAAGATTAAAATCATACCAAGCATCTTTTCTGAACACAATACCATGAGAATAAAATTACCTATAAGAAAAAAAAAAAAAAACTGCAAAAAACAAAATCACATGGAGTCTAAAACCTATGGATCACTGAAGAAATCAAAGAGGAAATAAAAAAAAATACCTGTAGACAAATAAAAACAAAAACACAGGATCCAAAATCTATGGGACAGAGCAAAAGCAGTTCTAAGAGGGGAGTTCATAGCAATACAAGCCTACATCAGGAAACAAGAAAAATCAAGAAAAGAACATAATATTACACTTAAAGGGACTAAAAAAAGAAAAACAAAGAAACCAAAATTAGTAGAAGGAAAGAAATGATTAAGATCAGAGCAGAAATAAATGAGTCTAAAAAAAGAGCAGAAAAGCTAAGAGCTGCTTCTTTGAAAAAATAAATGAAATTGATAGTCTTTTAGCCAGGCTTATCAATAAAAATAGAGAGAGGACTTAAATAAGTGAAATTAGAGAGGAGAAGTTACAACCAACACCACATGAGAGGTTGTTACAAACAATTATATGTGTATAAAATGGACAACCTAGAAGAAAAAGGCAAATGCCTAAAAGAGTATAATCCCCCAAGACTGAATTAGGAAGAAATAGAAATACACATAAATTTTAACAATGTTCATGGATTGGAAGAATTAATATTGCTAAAATGTTCATACTACCCAAGGCAATCTACAGATTCAATGCAATCCCTATCAAAATACCAATGGAATTTTTCACAGAACTAGAACAAATAATTCTAAAAATTTGTGTGGAAACACAAAAAAACCCAAATAGCTAAAACAATGTTGAGAAAGAAGAATGAAGCTGGAAGTATAAAGCACTGTGATTTTAAACTATACAACAAAGCTACAGTAATCAAAACAGCATGGTACTGGCACAGAAACAGACACATAGCTCAATGGAACAGAAGAGAGAGCCCAGAAATAAACCCACACACTCATGGTTAATTAATCTATGACAAGGGAGGCAAGAATATACAACAGAGAAAAAACAGCCTCTTCAATAAATGGTGATGCGAAAACTGAACAACTACACAAAAAGATCAAACTGGACCACTTTCTCACACCATATCAGAAATAAACTCAAAATAGATTTAAGACTTAAGCATAAAATCTTAAACTATAAAACTCTTAGTTAGAAAACATAGGCAGTATACTCTTTGACATAGATCTTACTAATATTTTTTTGGATCTGTCTTCTCAAGCCAGGAAAACAAAAGTAAAAATAAACAAATGAGACTACATCAAACTAAAAAGTGCTTGCACAGTAAAGGAAACTACCAATGTAAAAAAGGCAGCCTACTAAATGAGAGACAATATTTGCAAATCATATATCTGATTTTTTTATATTTGAGCAAAACATTTTTCTTTTGAAATTCCAACTAATAATTGACATCCTATTTTCAAGGGTATATCTTTAAGTCATATTTAATTTAAAATGTCTATATACTGCTATAACATTGATAGGTACAACATAAATTGTAAATTCTTTTCACTAAATTGTTTCCTCTATCTTTATCTGGTCATTTTAGAACGTATCAAATGCATTAAAAAAAGTAGAATGCCCTTATATCTTTATAGGCTTTACCCACATAGTATATCTTATGATTGTAAGTTTTTAAGTTTTATTTTAGCTTTCACTATTTGAGACAGTGGCTATAAGAATATCCATTTCAAATTTATTTGTTAAGTGCCATATTAAAATATAGGTTTATTATACCTGTAACAGTTCCCTCTAATTAGTAGACTTCTGGTTTTATAAAACTATATATTTTTCAGGATATTTTTTACATTGTCAACATATACCTCAAAGGAATTTTAAAGATATTTGGTAGCAAATTCTTCTTGTTTAACAAAAAAATCTATAAAATGATCATTTATTTTCTAATTATTTAGATTTCTATATACCAGCTGCATTAGCAGAAGAATTTACTTAAATAAAGGATATAGTTCAGTCTTCTATCTCTACTGACTCCTTGAGGAAGCTATTATTGATGTAATCTGAGGTGATATGAAAATAATTTCTTGGCACTGAACACCTCCCACACTCAGTTGTCAGAGTGCCTGAAATTCTTCCTCAAAGATCATCCTCCTGCGATCACTAAGGGAAAATCCTTTCCCCAGGGAAAAGCCTGGAGTGGAGGATTCTCTGAGAAAGGAAAACAATGGTTCTGTTTTAGTTTACCCATGTCCCTCTCAGACAGATTGGACTTATACCCAGGCTTTCTCAAATTCTTGTGTTCTGATGTAGGTACGGACCATTTTTCTGTTCAATTCCTTAACCACTTCCGGACACTCCTGTTTCTGATCCTCCAGCTCTGAGGAGTCCCCTGCCCCATTCATACCTGGGCATCCATCTTCAGCACTGGCCAGGCCTCACATTTCCTTGAAGTGTGATTCCTTAATACTGCACCTGACTGGATACCCTCTCTAATAATTTAGCATTAATCTTGGTTAAGACTTGTCCATCTATTAATCAAATTTATAAATATATGTTTTTTATTTTTAAATTTCATTTTATTTTATTTTTTATCTTTTGGCTGTGGTGGGTCTTCGTTGCTGCATGTGGGCTTTCTCTAGTTGTGGTGAGCGGGGGCTACTCTTCGTTGCAGTATGCAGGCTACTCATTGTGGTGGTTTCTCTTGTTGCAGAGCATGGGCCCTAGGCATGGGGGCTTCAGTAGTTGTGGCATGCAAGCTCAGTAGTTATGGCTTGTGGGCTCTAGAGCGCAAGCTCAGTAGTTGTGGCGCATGGGCTTAGTTGCTCCGCAGCATGTGGGATCTTCCCGGACCAGGGCTCGAACCCCTGTTCCCTCCCATGGCAGGCAGATTCTTAACCACTGCACCACCAGGGAAGCCCTATTTTTAAATTTTATATTGGAGTATAGTTGATTTGCTATGTTGTGGTAGTTTCAGGTGTATGACAAAGTGATTTAGTTATACATATACATATATATACATTTTATAAATATACATTTAGAATTCCTGGCAACACAGTTTTGCCAATTGCTGTTCCCTTACTATCGATATATTCATATGCTGTGGCCAGCTTTAATAAAGGATTGTGGTCAAAAGCTGTGTTTTAATAGAGATATTTCTACCAAGCAAGTCTATTCTAGTGTTGATGGAGTCACCTGTTCAAATTTGCCAAAGAAGGAGATTCATCCTCCCCAGACACACAATACTCTGAGCTCAGCCCTGGAAACAGTGCTATGTCCTTGAGCAAAATGGAGGTTCTGCCAATACCCTGATGGTATTAAGTAATTCCTCTCTGGCATTAAAAAGAAAAATATTTTGCTCAAATATAAGAATTCCTTGCCCTTTAATGTTTTAATGCATTTGGTCACTTCACCTTCGTATAGATCAGTTTCTCAGAATACTTTTCTCCTGCGAGGAAGGGCTGAGGGTGCATGTGATGGATGCAAGAAGGGAAGGGGAATCGTGAGAAAAGCACAGTAAAGGAGAGAGGTACTGAGAGGAACGTCTCCAACCTCCATTTGTCACCATGCAACATTCCAGTATTTCCTCTCGTTCAAAGACGATGAACAAAAGTATCACAACAAAACCCATCAGTAAGTTTTACCACAAGTCCAGGTGTGCATAAACATGTCACGCCATCGCCGGGTTCATTTCCTCTGCACATTCCATGAACATGTAAGTTGGAAAGGCACTCATAAAGTTCTTTTTCACAGGGACATCCTGATCTTCCTGTTAAACACAATAACAAAGCAGAGATTCAACTGTTAATAATAATAATAGTTGTAAGGAGAATAGCTTATATACATACACACACACATATATATATAGTTTCAATTCAATTCTTAATAATAATAATAGTAAGGAGACTAGCATATATACATGTATATAGTTTATATACACTCCTACTCTATGTTATAATTGTGCTAGGTATTTAATAAATTGTTTCAATTATCATTATAATCATTCTATCAAGTAGCTATTATTATTATCTCTATTTACTAGCTGGAAAAATTAAATTAAGAGAAGACAAATAATTTGCCCTAAAATCATACAGTGTGTAGAAATGGAGGCAAGTATATGTAAAATAAAGTTTCAGATTGTACCTTTGGTGCCATTCTACATTCCACATCTAAATTTCTTTACATATTTACTTTGGAATAGATACATAGAAGACAACGGAATAAACACACCCCATAATTCCATTTAAAATTAATCTTAAATTCAAAGGAAAGCAATTACTACAGATTTCTCAATATGAAATGTTTTCTTGTAATACTCATAGTGTTTTACAGTTAGTATTTCTTAAGCTGTAATATTATGTCTTTGTTCAGCTGACTATTGGCTGTAAAAATTCTCCTTAAACATGAGATCTAATTTTCCATACTAAAACACTGTGTGTTTGTCTTCTGTTTGACATTTTCCAGAATTTTAACATTAAACTCACACCAACATTGCTAAGCTACACACACAATATCTGAACTGTGGTTTACTAGGTGCATATTAGAAGCAGTGTGAAACCACTGATTCTTTCTTATGGGGCAACTATTTATAATAAATCAGTATGTTTAAGAACATGTTAACCTGAATATACTATTCCACATAGGGATGAAAGGTCTACAGAAACAGCTGTCACTACTCCTTGATGACTTATGTGAACTTTAAAGCAACGTTTTAAACTTTATTTGTCTATGTATTATCCCACAACATTTAATCTGAGCTCTGGTTAGTGGGAAATTCAGTCTTATTCTTGTTCCTACTTAGCAATATATTCTCACCATTCTCCCTGATAAATTGTATGAGAACAATTAAATAAGTATTCTGGGGTGTTTAGAAATGACTTCTGTTCAATACCACATTATAAGAAGAAAAATAACAATACAAGTTTAAGAGATTTGCGGGACCCAGATCAAAGTTAGAAGTAGCTGCCAAAAGACCATTCCCTGACTCTCGACTTTGTAATGTTCTGTCATGTAGTGAACAGATCCTGTGGACATCTCTGTTCATCAGGCTATAAGAGGTGATTCAGGAAAAACAGTTTTGGAGGGCTTATAAAAAGCCACCACAACCAGTCATTCACATGGTTAAATCTTACAAACATATTGTTTTGCATAACAGCAAATTCTGTAAAAACACTTATATTCTGATAACTGTCCCTATAAAAGTCAAATACACACAATCTTAATAACATCACTTAGAGATACCTACACATATAATAAAATGCTAAGGAACACTAAAGGGATGTTGAGTATAAAATTCAGAATTATTTCTGCAGGGTGGGAGATACTAATGTGCTCAGAGAGGGATATCAGAGAGGGATATCGAGGAGGCTAAACTCATTGCTAATGTTATTTCTTGAAGCAAATGGGAGGTACACAAGGTTTATTATATTATCTTATACAATAAATATACATTATACATTGCTTGTATATTCTTTTGGTTGAATAAAACAGTCCACAATATATTTTAAACAATTACAAATAATAATGTAGTTTTCTTCTTCCTTCTAGTACTGTGAAGGATATTACAAACTCTAAACCATAAGATAGGAACAGGGAAAGACAAAGAGTTCACCAGAACAGTAAAAAGACAAGGAAAATTTTATTCAAGAGTATTACAATAAAAGAAAAAGACTATTGAATTAAGGGAGAGAGATGGAACACAACTGCACTGAACCAAATGTAGGTGGAAGGGTTTTCAAGTGCTGGGATAAGCGAGTGGAAAAATACTGGTGGATATTGGGCTGGAGGTGCTGGTCAGTGTGCTCAGGCCATCTGTGTGGCTAATGGTCACTCATTGACATTAGACACCCCCCTCCCTGGAGAGGAGAGAGGGGCACTGCCTCCCTCTATGGTTCCATCAAAGTGCTGACTCTCAGGTCCTTGAGAAAGACATTCCTGGGTTGTAAAACTGGCAAAGCCTGCAAGAAAGTTCTAACCTCAATGGGATGGAGAAGAATTTACAATTACGAGTTTTCTAAAGTGAATGCTGTAAAGAAAGAGAGAGGGTGCCCTGGAGTCATGAAGAAGCTTGTCTAAAGTTTAGTTAAGCTGAGGGGAACAGTAAGGATATCTTGGTCAAAATCAAGAAAATAGGATAGAATAAAAGTTAGTAGGGGTTCAGCAAATCACTCTAGGGTTCAGAAATCACTCTAGGTTTCTCAGCAAAGGGGCCTTAATAACAGAAAAAGACGCTCCAAATTTGTTAGAAGGAAGGGCTGTATGGGTCACTTCTAGAACCACAGATCTGACTCTCTGGGAGATGCCACCTCAGTCGTAAGCAGGAAAGTGAGAAGCATAAAAGCCACCACTGAATGACTGAGTTCAAGATCCCCTTGCACTAGATGTGGGAAGCTGGATACCCAAGAGCTGCCACCACTACCTCCCCAGCTACCTCTGCCTGAAGCTGGTGACTCAACACCAAATTGTAGTCTTTCTACCCTTCCTGCCAGTCCTACTTTTTAATACACAGTCAGTGATTCAATAGTGAAATCTGCTGCATAAAACCCCCATGTCGATGACCTTCTCCACCAGATGAAACTGCTAAGAGCCCAGAAATGACCTTCACCATATCCTCCAGATTTCAGGTATGTTTATATTGGTGGAACTCAATTTATATTTACAATTTCAATTTCAAGGGAGTTTAGATATTGTAGTTTTTAATGTCCTTGCCTCTCCAGTACGGAGACCACAATAAACAGGAATGATGCTGAGTATAAGTCATACCTATTGTGGGCAAAGAATGTCATCTGCCATATCAGTAAACAAAGTGTGTTGCAGCCATTAAGACAGCAGCCACTGTGGCCACCGCCAACTGTGCACCTTGAGGGAATTCAGAATGGAGAAAACAGGATACAGGATTACTCTCTAGAAAACTAGATAGTTAAGGTGCATGTCAAAGAATGATTTCAAAGAGCCCAGACTCTGGTGTCTTCCCATACATAGAAAAGTGCTAAATGCATTAACCTGATATGTCTGTTGTTTTTTTTTCTTTAATTAACAGTAATCTTTTGATGTTCTGAATACCTGGTTTTTGTTGCAAAATCTCTTGTATATCCTGGCTCCTTCTTTTCCTCTTGGCAGCCGTCCCTCAGAGAGATCTGAGAGGCTGCCTCCCAGGCTTAAGTCCTCAGCAAGTCCACCGAATAAAACATGATACTCAATTCTTAGGCTGTGTGTTTTTTTCAGTCAACACTATCAAAAATAAATAAGATAAGTGTCCTTCACAGACCTACTAGAGAATGGACTTGAGGATATGGGGAGGGGGAAGGGTAAGCTGTGATAAAGTGAGAGAGTGGCATGGACATATGTACACTACCAAACGTAAAATAGATAGCTAGTGGGAAGCAGCCGCATAGCACAGGGAGATCAGCTCAGTGCTTTGTGATCACCTGGATGGGTGGGATGGGGAGGGTGGGAAGGA
>RJWK010038108.1:0-20966 GCA_004363435.1 Platanista minor
AAGGGAGAAAGCAGAGAGCACTGCTCCTATGGCACTGACATCCCCATGGGGAGAACTAGATTAAAGCGAAAACAGTAAACAGAGCATGCCATGTGCTCTGGGGAAAGTAAAGGCGGGGCAGGGCTAGGCCGCGGGCCGCAAGGGTAGAAGCAGGGAGACAGGCAGAGGGTCCCACAGGCACCCACCAGCTGATGGTGGCTCCGAGCGAGGTGGTAGGAAAGTTCTAGGTCTGTGGGTGGTGAGGCCTTTGGGACTTGCTGGTCAGATGCTTGAGATGGTGGCAGACAGAGGGGTGACAGCTGGTCAGATGACAGTCTCCCGGAGGTAGACCCTGAAGGGATAGATTGACTTTGAAGGTGGCCAGGAGGCAGATTGGGATGGGCCTGAGTCCAGCCATTTGTTACCTTGGGACTTGGGACAAGTCCTGAGAGTCTGTTTCCTGACCGTTCAGGAGACACACATGCCGCTGGACAGGTCTGGGAGCATCCTGTCCCATTCTTCCCTTCTGCGTGGGAAGCCTCCCACCTACAGGTCCGTGCTCGGTGCCGTTCCTCTGAACGCTGGTCATCTGCCCCATCCCTGGGCACCGCTTCCTGGGGCTCCCAGGGGTCCCCCTGGTCCCCCAGCTCCACCACCATGGCCCAGCTTGCTCCTGCATGTCCTCTCTGCCCCTGCCCAGTCCGGAGCTTGTGTCCCTGGACCTCGGGACCCTTCACCTGGGCATCTCCCAGTCCACACCTGCCCCACCTGGGAAGGAAGAGAGGCTGGGAGGGGTGCCCAAAGAGGGGGTGCCCGTAATGGAGTGTGTTTCTGTGTCCGCGGTGGCCTGGGATCCTTCCCGTGAGCTGTGCCCTGGGCTGCAGCCGTCTGCAGTCCGAACCCAAGCCTAGCGTTCACTCCCAGCAAAGTCCTTCATTCAGCTCTTTCTACAAGACAAAGGAAGCTCTTTGGAAACACCTCACTTAGGGGTCGGGCATCGTTTCTGACTTTGAGGACCTGGTATCTCATCCCCCAGGTGGGCACTGGGTCCAGCAGGCCCGCCTTCCCTCATCTCTCCCCACCTGCCCTGGAGCCTGTTCCCACCCTGCTGGGACCAGCCAGCTGCCAGGTGCATCCCATCCCCGAGGGGCCCCTGGTCTCCTTTCTCTCCACCGGACCCTCACCCCTGCTCCTTCTGTCCCAGGTGATCTCAGCCTGGGGGTCTCCTCCTCCCAGAAGCCTCCCCTGATCCCACCTCCTTTCTGGCTGTTACGTACCACCCCCTCACTGCCCCCCACTTCTTGCCCCTGAGCTGAACTTGGCCTAGCGTTTTTTCTTTAATATCTGTTTAAGAAACAAGTCTAGAGTGCTTGTCACGCCAGGCTCCGTTGGAAGCACCCTACAGGTAGTAAAGTATTTCATCTCCAGTTACTCTCCATTCACAGAGGAGGAAACCTGAAGCACAGAGAGGGCAGGTCACTTGCCTAGTGTCACACAGCCAGCCGGGAGCAGAGTCAGGATGCAGATAGGCACCTGGTGCTAGCATCTGGCCACCTGGGTCCTTGCCCGCCCACCGCCTGTCTCCCCCGTGACTGTGTCTGGCCCCTCGGAGGCTCTGACCTGGCCTGCCTGGCCCACAGCGGAGTGCGGGTTCATAACCGTGTGTGAAATGCAGGTGCCCTTAGATCCGATCCTCCCCGCCTTCCAGCTGAGGAAAGAGCCCCAGACAGTTGGTGTCCCTTGTATGTCACCAGAGGCCATGTCCAGACCAGCCAGCAGCCCTTCTGAGCCCAGCTGGCCCGGCTCTGGGGTCAAGGCCAGTGCGTTTACTCATGGCTGGGTGAGGGGGGTCAGTCACCCAGCTTCACTGAACCTCACTTTTCTCACCCGCGGGTGACACCCCAACCTTGCATGATTGGGGTGAGCATTAAGTCCTATAAACCAGGTAGCCCTGAACTTTAACCTCCCAGGTATCTGCTTGAACGCGGGTCCCGAGTGGGTAGATCTGGGGGTGCCACTGGCGAGCCCCCTGTCCAACAAGCTCTCAAGTGACACCCAGCTGCCCAACTGCGGTCACACTCTGAGCAGCAGGGACACGGGCCCAGCACATTGAGACCCCTGAGCTGGCCCCTCACCCCCCGTGTCACTGCCCGGCACACTGCTGGGGGTAGGTTTAGGGACTGACAGACTGAACCCTTTGTGTGGCCATGGGGCTCACAGAGACTAAGCGGAGTATTCACAACTGTTGTCAGAACTGGAGAATTTGCCAGCAACGTGGAGGAAACTATCCTAAAGCCCAAAGGACAGACGGGGCCTAGGAGCGTGATTCTGCACACATACACACATGCACGCACGCCCACACATTTTGAGGGTTGTTTGCTCCCACGCTGGGGTAAGAGGGGCCAGATGTTGTATTTTTCTCAGAACACGAAGGAATCTTGGCCCTCACTCCTGCGTCCTTCAAATTTCAAAAATCCAGTGTTGGTTTTGCATCTGGAAACAGGAGGACAGAGTCCTTGGAATGGCCTGAGGGCGGCCAAGTCAGCTCAGTACCAGTGTCGCCCAGGCCTGTGTCCCCGCCCCTAAGGGTTTCCAGATAGGATCTAAGGGGAGGCAAGACCAGGTGGGGAAGACCTGGGTCCCACCCAGCACGGCCTGGCCGCTGTGACTTCCCTGAGCATCTCGGGGCCCTGCTGCCAAGGGTCTTCCTCCGGACCTGCAACGGGAGGTGGACATGCCCCATGGAGCGGGTACCCGCCACACTGCCTGGTGGTCTCTGAGATCCCCGTCTCCACCAGGAAACCCAGGGCCCTTGCCTCTCACTCGTCCTCCCTCCCCCGTGCCTCTCAGGCAAGGCAGGGTCTCCCTCCACCTCCCCAGGCCAACTTCCCTCCAGCTGCAGTCTGAGCTCTCGCTTATCCACGGCTCACAGGAAAACCTTTTCTTAAGTCTTTTAAAATCACAGTTGTATGTGCGTATAATCTAAGGAGTTAAATAATTCCCAGGGATTCTTATAAAAAAACAGCAATCCCCTACCTCCCACCCCACCCACCCCAGTTATTCTTCCCCAGAGGCTGCCACTTCCTCTTTTCTAAAAAAGTAATTCTTTTGGTATTTCTGTCTGTATTCCTAAATAACATTCTTGTATTGCTTCTTCTTGTTTTTTCAGCTGAATCAGGATCTACTGACTTCCCCTATGGAGAAGAGGCATAAATTCTCCCTCATCCACTGCCCCTACCCCACCACCTCCTTCCCAGCACCAGCCCTGAGATGCAGAGAGCGTGGTTTCAGTTACATTCACACGATCACGTAAATGGAGCCTATGGCAGAGCCAGGTAATATACTATTATTACTTTTCCTGCCTTACCTTTTTCCCCTATAATTATCAACTGCTATGTTGTTTTATCTGGTTTTTTTTTTTCTTTATGTGCTTAATGTTAATCCAGCTTCAGACCCTCTGCCTCTTGTCTAAATCTCCAGACCGCAGACACATTGGGTGTTCTGCATCTTCCTTGGTCTGGATTTACTCCCTTGTCTTGGGAGCTTGTAGTCTGCTGGCTTTCCAACAAGAGTGCAGGGGAGAGTTCAACTGTCTGGAAAGGTCCATGCCATCCAACACGTGATCGATAGTTTGGCTGGCTGTCCCAGGGTGTCCGTGCTGCTACAGCAGAATGCCATTGACTGGGCAGCTTAGAAACAACACGCACTTATCTCTCACAGTTTTGGAGCCTGGAAGTCCAAGATCAAAGCACCAGCAGACTCAGTGTCCAGTGAGACCAGCTTCCCAGTTAGTAGATGCCATCTTTTTGCTGTGTTCTCTTGTGGAGGAAGGGGTGTGTGAGCTCTCTGGGGTCTCTTTTATAAGACCACTAATCCCACTCATGAGGGCTCCACCCTCGTGGCCCAATCCCCTCATAGAGACCCCACCTCCCGACACCATCGCATTGGGGGTTAGGATTTCAACCTGTGAATTTGGGGGTGGGGGACACAAACATTCAGTCTATCGCACTGGGTATAAAATTCTAATTTGAAAATCATTTTCCTACAGAAAAGGGTGGGCAGAGGTCAATTTTGCAGGAATTTCTCCATCATCTTCTAGTTGCTGGTATAACTGTTGTCAAGTCCAAAGCCATCCTGATCCCTAATACTTCATGCGTGACCTTTTGCTCTTCTAGTACTTATTAAAAAATTAAAGTAATTAAAAAAAATAATTGTGAATGCTCTCATTTGGCCCTCACGCCCTCATCTTTCAAACAGGCAAAAGCAAGTCTTGGTTTTATGTATGTCCGGGGAGCTGACTTCACGCCCCAGATTAATCTCAGGAGTAAATCTGGGCTTTATGTTCCATCTAGTGTGGAGCCAGTGGGTACTGTGATGTGAGGGGGGGGGTGAACCTTATTGTCACGAATCTTACTCCTGTGGGTCTGTGTGCTGTAGAACTGGCTGCAGATGCTGCGTGGAGTGCCCGGCATGCAATGGCCCTTGGCAGGGGGGAGCATCCAGCGCCATCATCCCCTGCACCAGGGCACCTGCATCCTCCTCCCATCCACCTGCGGGAGCACCCACCTGGCCCAGCCGCCTCTGCATCAGCCCCCTCCCGGGTCCCCACGGCCCTTCAGGTAGCTGACTGTGTGCATCTCTCCCAACTCGGGGAGGAGTGGGGAGCACATGAGGCCCCCGATGCTGCAGGTGACTCTCCGAGGGAGGCAGACTCTGTCCCCTCCTCCTGTCTGCCTTGGGTTTGAGTGGGATCATGCTGGGTTGGGTTAGAGCATGGGTTAGAAGGTTAAAATCACAGGGTCGCCCTCACAGCCGTGTAAACCAAGGTTAGGGGCTTGATCCCTTGGGCCTCAGTTTCCACACCTATAAAATGGGGAGAGGAGAACCGTTTTGAAAATTAAAGCAATAGCGAGGTATGGTTTGATAAGCACTTAGTGGCACAAGGTGGATCCTCACACTCACCGTCGGACTGTCTGCCAAGGAGCCAGGGGTCCTTGGTGGGCCTAACACTTGTGATACATGCCCTTGAGGCTCCACATAGGGAAGGTCCAGGGATCTGGAGCCTGATGCAGACCACAGCCCCCTTGTCCCCGACCTGGAGCTGCGGCATTCTGGGAGGCGGGGGACTCCCGCCAAGAATGGCTAGGCCACCCGCTCCCTCTGGTTTTCATTAGGACTTGTCACCTCCGTTACCCCTCCCTGTTGGGCAGTGTCATGGCTCACAGTCCCCTCGGGACCGTCCCAGCCCAAGTTCCGTCAGCTCACCAGGGTCAAGCCAGGGGACCTGCACCTTCCAGAAAGGAGGTGGAGGAGGGCCTGACGTGGACTCGGGGTCCGTGAGCAGGCCTGGGCTGGGCCACGGGCGCTGAACCGGGTGGCCTGTGGGCCTTCCAGGCATGGGTGAGGATCGCGTCGGAAGCCTCTCTTGCAGGCAGGTCAGCGTGGCTACAGAGGATGGACCCGAGGCAGAGATGGGCAGAGGATAGAACCCTGGAATAGGGAACTGGCCCTTACCCTGGGGACCCCAGGGTCCGCCAGACAGTGTGCATTTCCTGGACGTGGGGTTGAGGGAGTGGGCGGTGTCCAGAATGATTTCTGTGACTGGGATGGGGCAGGTGGGGCTGATGGGGAGAAGGATCCAGGAAGTCACTGGGTACCTGGCCAGGTGCTGGGGAGAGGGCTCCCTCTGTGTCCCCAAGACCTGCCTGGGATGCTCAGATCTTTGCATCCTGGATCACGCCTCTCGGGTCTCCATCCTCGGGATTTTCCCTTCCCTGGTGGTCCACGGGTCCAAGCCAGCGGGGTCCTCGTGTATTGGTGCCTTTGCGGGAGCTTTGAGCAGGATTTCTGCCCCCTCCTGCCCCCTCCGTGAACACAGTTTGCCAGGAGGGTGGTTTTCCTCTGTGTCAGCTTCGCCCCACATTTAGGGTGCGCTGCTGGGTGGGCACAGCACCCAGTTTCTGCTGAGCTAGGTCAGGGCCGACTTCTCCAGCAGACACAGCACCCACATACCTGAGGGCCTGACAGGCTCCTAGGGGCCCCTGGAAATGTTCAATTTTATTTTATTTTTTAAATAGAATAAAAAGTGAAAATAATAATAAATACATAATAATGAATCTGGCCTGGATCACATTCATACTTGTACCAACACAGTTGTAAAATATAATTTTAATTTTTTTAATGAAGGAAGGAATCCACAAAAGCAAAAGTACCGAGCACCCACGGAGGTCATCATACAGCCCTGGGCAAAGTAGGCATGTGGGCTAAGTGGGATGCACGTGGGGTGCATCCTTGTGTTTCCTCAGGACACGGGTCTTCAAATGATGACTTTCAGATTCAGAAGACGTTTACCGGGTTCATTTGGACCCTCTTGGTCACAAGGTGCAGAAACACAACTCAAACCAGCTTGAGCCAAAGGGAAGGGTGACTGACTGACTCAGTGACTGACAAGTCTGAGTGCACGTCAGGATTCAGGCACTGCTGGATCCAGGGCTCAAACAGTGTTGTCAGGGCCCAGGCCCCACCGTACCTCTCAGACGGGCTCTCTTTTCTCTCAGCAGTCCCACGGGGCCAGCTCGGCTGCTCCAGTGGTGAAGACCACCCCTCCACAGCCCTGGGAGCCCCTGGTTAGTAGTGAGTAATAGTTTCTGTCTCGTGGGACAGACACTGGGCCTGGTGCATAAATGGTGCTCAAGCAGTGCTTCAGGGGCTGCAATACGTTGATCTTACCTGTGGGTGGGTCAACCTGCTCCCTTCCTTCTATTTCCTCCTGCCAGCCACGGGCAAGGGGTCGTCAGAGGGCAACCTCCTTGGTTCTGGCAGCTTCTGGGCGGGAGGTGGCTCTGCGTGTCCTGAGTGGTGAGGACAGGTCCCGACGCCAGGTGGAAGTGGACGTGGTGTTCTCATTCCCTTCCTCTGGGCGACGGAGGCTCAGATTTTGCGTGTGGGATGCGGTGCCTGCTGATGAGCTGAGAAGAGGGCCGCCCACATCTTCCTGGAGCTTGGACTGCGCGGGATGTGCGTGTGTGTGAGCGTGAGTTCAGTGGGTGGGAACTTGTGAGTCCGCCTAGTGTGAATGTGAGTTCAGTAGGGGTGTGTGTGTGTGGTGACCTCCTGGCTGCCCACCACTGCATCCCCCAGACTGGCCCGCCTCCCCTTCTCCCAGGGCTGCAGGGGAGCCCAGGCCACCTGGCACACTCCTGGTCACCAGTCACTCCCGTTTCACATGCCTTAGTGGCTCCTGCTTTAGAACAGGAGGGGTTGGGAATTCCCTGGTGTCCAGTGGTTAGGGCTCGGCGCTTCCACTGCTGGGGCACGGGTTCGATCCCTGGTCATGGAACTAAGATCCTACGAACTGCGTGGTATGGCCAAAAAACCCAGAAACCAAAAACAACAACAAAAAACAAAACAAAACGAAACAAAAACCCAGGAGGGGTTGATACCTCTGTGATCTGGTCCCCTAGGCGCCCTGGGGAGACCGAGGCCTGTGGTCCCTCTGAGGCCTTCGGGGTCTCTCTGCGTGCCGGTCCGAGGCCGCCCAGGTTCGCCCTTGGGCCCCTTCCCCGTGCAAGTCTCCTGGCTGTGCCTGGGCCCCTGGTGTGGAGCCCAGCAGGGAGCCTTGTGCACGGCTCCTACTGGGCCATGTGGCTGAAGCCCTGAGAGCCCGCTGCTCGCATGTGGCATGTGATACCTCCTTTGCTGACCAGACATGCCAGCCGGCTAACGACTGAGGCCCCGCCTGCCCGACCCTCTGGGTGCAGGGCTGTCTGTCCACAGGCCTGCGTGTGCGTCTGCCCAGTGTCTCTGGCGGTGGGTGTTTGACTGTAAACAAGTGACGCCCTCTGTCCCTGTGACCATCTTTGTGCCCAGCTCCCTCAGGCCCCCGGGCAGGAGGCCAGCTCAGTTCTGTCTCCTGCTGCACAGGTTGGGGGTGGCCCCACTAGGGGAAGGGGCTGGGAGTGGTCCAGTGCCCTCCACCTGGACCCCTGCCTGGGGGAGCCAGCTTGCTGTGCCCTGAGTCTCCCCAAAGGCCTGCGCTCTGCACCACCAGCCCCCCACTCCTGCACCCACCAGAGCTGGGCCCGGCACAGACACTACCTCACCCGGCCAGGGCTGCCAGCCGTGGGACCATGGCCATGGCCAGCCGGCCAGCCTAAGAGAGAGGACGAAAGTTCCTGAGTCTGCTTCGAGCTGGGTGTGGGATCTGGGGTGTGTGTGTGTGTGTGTGTGTGTGTGTGTGTGTGGTTCATGTCTCAGACTCATACTGCTGCTCACATCATGAGGATGGAGGGGCTTGCATTGCACGCAGTGCTGGACCACTCACCCATGGGTGCTCTCAGAGACTCTTCATAGTGACCCTGTGGGGTAGAGCCCGTACCCATTTAACAGATGAGAAAACTGAGGTCTGAGACATAAACTGACCAATTCAGGGTCTCAGAGCCGTGGGTGGAGGGGCTGGGATGCACTTCCCTGCCTTCTGATGACAGCAGGCCCAATGACCTCCTGAAATGCCACCAACGAGCCTCAGGCTGAGTGTGGAGCCTGCTGGAGCCTTTCACGTGGTGAGGAGGTGACTGGTCGCTGTCTTCTGTGGTCCAGAAGTCAAGGTGGAGGCCTGAGCCCAGGGTGGGGCAGGCGAGGGGAGAGAGGCACCAGGAGCAACATTTAAGGAGGACGAGCTCTCTCCCTCTCGGGTGTCGGCCTGCGAGCGGCACCTCCTCCAGTACTGCTCTGGGTTCCTCGCTTGCCTTGTCTGGTCCCCCCCAGGTAGGGGGTGGGGTGGGGGCCAGGAGGCATGGTTTGGGCAGCAAGGACCTGTTTAGAATGCGAGGGCAGGGGACTCCCCTGGAGGTCCGGTGGTTAAGACTCCGCGCTTCCAGTGCAGGGGGCGTGGGTTCGATCCCTGGTCAGGGAACTAAGATCCCACATGCCACGCGGCACGGCCAAAAAAAAAAAAAAAGAGTGCAAGGGCCAGCCGAGGCCTCCAGGACTCCAGGCTTTGATGTTCTGGAGTTGGTCCAGTCTCACGCTGGGGAGTCTGATCTCTGGTTCCAGGAGCAATTCTCCCCAGAGGGCTGTAGTGCGAAAATATTCTCAGACTTTAATTTTTGGTTAGATACAATTTATTTCTTTCTGGTTTGAAGAATAACATAGTCTCATCAAATGTGCCACCTCCAGCGCCCTGAAAAGCAGCATGTGGTCTGCACAGCAGCCCAGCTGACTGGGACAGGGACCTGAAACCCGCCCTCCTCCCCACCCCTCACCCTTAGTCGGCAGCCCGTCTGCTCCCTGCTGGCTTCTGGGGAGACTCTGACACCCCGGAAGGTCCTGGGTGTCTCCACCACACGGCTCCCTCATGTGCCAGCTCTGTGCAGGGTGCCATCTTCCTGGGCCCGGCGCTCAGGAGGTAAAGGGAGAGACCCTACCCAAGGGGCCTCATGTGCTAATGGGTCCCTGTTCCCAGTGGCTCACGCAGGGCTGGACTAGGGTGGGTGCCCAGGGCACAGGTTAACGAGGTGCCCACTCTCGGGGGCGTGCAATTGCAGAGGCGTGATGAGGGCATCATATGTGCAGCCTGATGCCTACTCGGCAGCTGGGTGACCCAGTGGCTGTGGCACACGGAGAGGGCAGAGCTGCCTCTCCTGGGTTGCCAGGCAGCCTCCAGCCTGCAAGGAGTGTGGATAGGGGTGTCACCCGTTGCTAGGGACCCAGCCCGGTCAGTGGTCCTGCTGCTCAGCTGCACCTGGGCTCGGGCAGCCTCCGGGCTCCCTTGTCCCCCACACCCTGTGTGCCTGCCTGGCCCCTGTTTCCCAGCATCCAGCTCCTGGGCCTGGCTTGTCCTCTCCCCCAGGACCATCATCTAGCCTCCTGCTTTCCTGAGAAGTCACGGCCTCCCCATCTCTCCTGGTCTCCCCAGTTCTGGCCTCCTCCTAGGCTGACACTCCCGCTTCTCTGTCTGCTTCTGCTGCTCCCCAGCCACTGGCCAGAGTCACTATCTTGCAGGTCTCCTGACTGTTTCCTGGTTGGGCTTGGCACAGGGGCTCCTGAGGGGCACGGGCCTCCTGGGTCCATCTCTGGGTGCCCAGCGTGGGAGAGTCCCTGACCACCCCTCCTCCCTTGGGGTATCGCTGTTCCTCCCAGGAGCCTGGGGTTTCTCTAGAACCTGACTTGGGGGCCTGCCTCGTGCTGGGGTCCTGCTCAGAGGTGGGACTCTGGTGACCTGTCCCAGCCCTGGGGAGCATTCACTTGATGTGGCAGGCATCGTTTCTCCATTCACTCGTTCCTGAACCTCTAAGCCAGGCACCACTCTGAGTCTGGGCTGGGAAGGCTTAACCCTCACTCAGGCAGGATGTGATCAGAGTCTGGACTCAGAGATTGGGGAAGATAGTAAGGAGTGGATGAGAACTGTGAACTGATTCTGGAAAGACCAAATTGAACCTGGTTTGGTTGTTGAATTAAGTGACAGACAGAGCTAGTCTAGGCAGTTAGAAGTCAGGATAGACGAGAGCAGGGTTTCCCAAACTCAGGGTTGTGGACACCTGGGGCTGAATAGCCTTCCATTTGGAGACCAACCTGTGCAGAACAGAGTTTTGAGCAGCGTCCCTGGCCCTTGCCCACTCGATGCCAGCAGCGCCCTCTCAGTGGTGACAATCAAAAGTGTCTGCATTCCTTGCCAGACGTGCCCCGGGGTCAACACTGCCCCAGCCAAGAGCCCCTGGACTAGAGGTTACCCCTAGGAATTCCTGGTACCTTTCTCTTTCAGATCCGGGACTGGGTGCATGGCATGGTCACCTTGTGAAAAGTCACCAGCTGTACCCTTATGATTAGAGCTTCTCTGTATGTACGTTATAGCCAGGAAAAGGTTCATTAACAAAGGAATCACAGGAAAGTTGGATGAACGACATGTCGTAATGTTTCAGGGTCTTCATCAACAGCGAGCTCTGAGGGTGCCCACGGTGTGTAGAGTCTCAAAGAGCTCCCAAGGGAATCAATCTGAGGTGCTTTGGAAACAGAAGGATCTATGCCCAGGGGGAGTTGAGTCCCATGCCCTCAGGCTGGTCGAGCATCGGTGAATGGGTCTCCTGTCCTGACCCCATGCTTTTAGGACTTTCCTGTGCTCTGAGTGCCCCGGACCTGCTCACAGCAGGTCTCAGTGATCACACAGGGTGGGTGCAGCTTGCATGGTGAGGACAGCTGACTGAGTGTGCATGAGCTGTTTTCTGAGCTTCTTGCTGAACTGCTTTCAAGTTTTAGTGAACAGAAGACAAGTATTTCTTCATTATTGTTATTATAGTTCAAAACAAGTCTGGAAACAGCCTAGAGGTACAATAATGGGGGATGATTAGTGCATTCTTGCGTCTCCACATATGGGAAAATTAGGCAGGAATTAGCATCTGTGCTTGAAGAAAGGCTTAATGTTACATAATACAAAGTGGGAAAGCAGGACTGAAATTTACCTACCGTGTGATCTCAATGCAACAAGATCTGGACACAGGAAAAAGACGAACATCAGAGAATAAATGGAGAGATATTTCATGTTCGCGGACAGGAAGCCTCTATATTGTCAAGATGTCAGTTTCCCAACTTGATCTATAGATTCATAGCAACCCAGTTAAAATCTCAGCCTGTTCTTTTGTGGACGTCAATAAAAGACTTAGAAGGACACACCAAAGTCAGCAGATACTGCCACTGCGCTCTGACATTACGAGTGATTTAATTTTTTTACTTGTGCTTTTCTGATTTTTCTGCCATGAGCATATGCTGCTTTTAACATTAGAAAAGAGCAATGAAGTTATATATTTTTTAAAAGAAATAAATTCAGAAAGAAAGAAAAGTAAGCAGAGAGGGGCCGGGCAGAAGAGTTTAGCAGCAGAGCCTTTTGGAGTTGGCTGGACGAGACCCAGGAGTGTCACTGGGGCCGGCTGTCATACGTATCCTTCCCGGTGCCTGGGCACCCCGCCCACAGCCTGCCTCATCCAAGGGCTTTGCTGGAGAGATAGTCCCACAGTGAAATTCAACTCAGACTGGCCTGGGGTCTGGGCCTCTCTGCATTTTACATCTGCAGAGATGGAACACCTGGGAAGCATCCATTTTCTATGGTCTGGATGGGCCGAGAGGGGATTATTTCTCCAGCTGGGGTCCTTTCTCTTAAAAGGCTTTTGAAATAGATGATGGAGCAGTTACTGCCGAAAAGCCCAACTGCAATTCCTCACGGTCAAGTCCCCTGTCCACAGAGCCTTCAGCAGAAAGGCCCCAAGGAGGCCCAAGGACTGTGAGGGCATTGCTCCTTGGACTCTGCTCTGGCTTTAAGGCCTTTCTCCGGTGCCACCTCCTCCAGGAAGCCCCCTCTGGTTTCCTGGGCCCACAGTGCTCACCCCTTTGCCTGGTGTCCTAGTGTGCTTGACCTGCCCTGTCTTGGGTCACTGAGCTTTTTCTCCTTGTGGAGGAAACTAGGGAAGGGGATCAGGCTGACCCCAGTGACCCCCTGACAGGGGAGTGAGGAAGTGAGTGGGGGACGGAGGGTGCATTAAGAATCACGGCTGCAGGCTCCTAGGGCTCAGTCCCAGTGGGGCCCCCGGGAGACTGTGGAGCACACCTCAAGTGGTCCCACCCAGGCATGAGGAAGCTGGCATCACCCACAGGCGGCCATCCCTCACTGACTGAGGGCCACTCCTGGGCGTAGCCTCCCAGGCATGTCCGTCCTGCCTGGGCACCTGCTGGCACACTCCAGGCTGGTCCTTTGGCCTGAAATGACAGACAGAGGCAGCCTTTGGCTGGAGTGAAGGGACCGTCAGCAGGCGGGCTGGCCTAGGGGTGGGGATGGGGCGTCACCATGCCTCCTCCCGTGTCCTGGGGCGACCACAGGACCCCAGAGGCTCCTTCCCCCCATGCTAGCCCGGAGCGACATTTGATGCAAGGCAGGCTGAGGACCCAGGTAGGCTGCCTGCCACTCCCCCCAGCCCCTCTCTCCTTGGGCCCAGAGCAGGTATCCGGAAGTTTGATGAAGAAAACAGAGCCGGGAGAGTCCGTACCAGCTCTGACCCATCCCAGGGAGGCAACAAGCTTTCATTCATCCAACAAATATTTATCGGCAGCCCCAGGTCTGCCAGGCCCTGAACCTGAGGCTGTCACAGGGGCTGATAGTAGCTCCAAGACTCTGAGTCAAAGCAGGACCCTTGGTCTCTGTAAAACAGTCTCAGGCCCAGGAGGGGTGCTGGCCCTGCAGGCAGTGTGCGCGGAGCTGGAAGCTTGACTTTGGAATCACATTCCAGCTCCACCCGCTTTGTGCTGTGTGGCCTGGGAACACCCTTAACCTCTCTGATCAGGTCTCATCTGCAAAAGTGGGAAACAAACTCAGTTACAGGGTCATCAGAGAATTCCATGCCACCCAGACATCAAGTGCTCAGAGCACAGCCTTCCACCTGGTGAGTGGTCAGCACAGCATCACAATGGTAACGGGCCATGAGATGGGGCTCTCCCCACACAGAATTTGTTTCTGAGAGCAAAGCGGGCTAACGGCCACTCTTTCTAAAGAAGGAGCCAGAACCTCTCTGAAAAGGTGACTAAGGGGTGACTAAGGGGTGCTGGGCATACCGACCTGAGCCGTCACCTGCTTCTGGTGATCGTGATTGAGAGGGACCTGAGGGAGGATGTTCAGGGGCGAGCTGCCCGGGAGCCGAGCGCCTCCATCCCCAGGTGAGAGGAGAGGCATGTGCAGGCCCCAAGCCGGGTGCAGGGCTTGGAGGGAACCACTTGCCGGCAGAAAGATGTCTCTCTGAGCCACACAGAGCTGGGCACGGCTGTGGAAAATCCAAGGGTACCAGGCGAGCAGGGAGACGGGGGAGGAGCACCAGCCCTTGCAGAGAGGAGGGGTTGAAGCCACGTTCCAGAGTGGCCTGCCCTGGAGTCCTCCTGTCCTGGCAAGTGGCCCCAGGGAAGCAGCAGGGTGGGGTGGCCTGTGGGAAGCAGGAGCCAGGGAAGTGACCACAGTTTTCCCGAGGGCAGCCCTGCGAGGCTCTTGTTAGCCGTGGAATAAGTGGACCAGCCAGGAGTGTACATACTTTTGCACAGACGTGTATTTTTCTGGTATGGATTTCTGGGTTGGAGCGATGAGCATTTAACCCTCTAATAGACACATGGGCCAAACCGCCCTGCAAGAAGGTCTCCTGCCCGCGGTGGGTGTGTGGCCTGTCTCCTCCGCACTGGGGCCCGGATGGACCTAAGTGCCTCCAAGCTCCGCTAGTGATGGTAGGATGGCATCTCGTGGTGGTTGTCACTTTCCATCCCCCATTCTTGGTGATGCTGGTCCCTTCCCTTGTGCTTTGCTGACATTTGTTTATCCTGTGTGACGTGCCTGGCCCTGTCCTTGTGCAAGCAGGCAGGGGACACGTTCCCTCTCTGGGGAGCATCAGCAGCACTCACTGGGGCTCTGGCGGTGGAGGCCTTGTCCCTAGGAGCAGGGAGCCGGGACCGCAGCCTGCGGGGCCGATGCTAAGGATGAGACAGACCAGCCCAGTACCTGGATGGTTGGCTTCCCAAAGGGTCAGAAGCCTGCAGGCAGGAGGGTGGAAGGAAACTCAGGCGCCTTGAGTCTACAGTAATTATTTAAGAACAGCACGAGGAGAACTGAGGCAGAAAAACTGTCCCAGTTTTAGAAATACTTCATTTTCTAGACTCCAAAAGTCTGAGCCCAGATGCCCCATTTCACAGATGGGGAAACTGAGGCTTTGGGAGGGGGAATGGAGTCATCTGGCTGACTCCCCAGGGTGGCTGGGAAGAGGCACGCTTGGATCCCGTGGAAATGCAGGAGGTAGGTGCGGAGGGAGGGCCAGGTGCTGGTACCTGTTTAACCATTGGCTCTGTGTGTAAAACAAAGACGTAGCCCTGATTTGTGGGGTCTGCCACTTGCCACGTGTAAATTCTCCCACAGTGGCTGATTCTGAGCCACCAACAGGATGCTGGTGAGCATTGGAGCTGGGAGGGGCACACAGTCCAGCTTGGTGGGGACAACCCAGGAAGGCTTTCCCCGCCACAGCCTCCGAGGCCCAGCTGTTCCTGCTTCAAGGAGGATCAGAGAAGCAGCTGGGCAGGCAGCACCTTAATCCACAGGTGGGCTCCTCTGGGGCCAGATCATTTGTCCCCCCAAATGAGGGGCTCTGCCTGCGTCAGGCATCCCTCTGTGTATGTGGGCAGCTCCTCCAATGGGCAGGGTTTGTCTCGGACACTCCAATGGGCAGGGTTTGTCTCGGACACTTCTGGGCCTGCCCACAGCACTGTGTGGCTGAGACCAACCGTGACACCCTCGGAGTTTCACAGAAAAACTTGCTGGGCCCACTTTCCTCAGAGGAGCCTCTTGGATGCCTTCTCCGCCTGCCTGTGTCCATCCTTCCAAAACCACAAGGACAGGTATTATTATCCCCATTTTGCAGGTGAGGAAACTGAGGCCCACTCAGCCAGTTTCCAGGCCCCACATTCATTCCACTGAACTAATGGCACAGATGACATAACAGCTGACCCTGCTGGGCATTGCTCCTGTGGGAACCACCACCTACAGCTGTGCCCTGAGTGTGCGTCCTCTGGCATCTCTGAGCTGTAGTTTCTTCTGGAAAGACTGGATGAGATGCTGTGCCCTGAGTACTTAGCACGGGGCTGGGTGCATGTTCATTAACACCATGGAACAAGTGTGTGGAAGCCACCATGGATGTGCTTGAGTCAGGGAATGCCTCGTGGCAAGCCTGCCTGCTGGGAAGATACTCTGCAAACCAGGGCAGGGGACTTGCTGCTCCCTGGGGAGACCAGGGAGGGGAAGGGGGAGTGTGCAGAGAGCAGGTGGAGTGGGGTCAGAGTGGAAGGTGGTCCTCCAGTGAGGACTGGGGTTCCAGGGGAAGCAACCCTATTGTAGTTTGCAGGCATTTTTAAGTTGTTTGCTGTGAGGCTGTGATGTACCTTCCCTCCCCGGTTCCCCACGGAATCTTCAGCAGTCAACATTTCTCTCATATAGTTTGCAAGAGGATTCTTCTTGAGAAATACTGAAGTAGATGGTGATCACAATAGTGATGCTGATAATGGGGTAGTGGTGATGATGATGGTAGTGATGATGATGATGGTAATGGTGATGGTGATAATGATGGTAGTGATGATGATGGTGATGGTGATGATGATGCTGACAATGATGGTGATGGTGATGATGATTGTGGTAATGATGGTGATGGTGATGATGATGGTGATTGATGGTGATGGTGATGATGATTGTGAAGATGATGGTGATGATGGCTCCTAATACTTGGGGACACCTACTAAGTCTCAGGCACAGGTTTCTTTTTTTTTTTTTTTTTTCAGTTGTGGCACGTAGACTCAGTAGTTGTGGCTCACAGGCTCCAGAGCCCAGGCTCAGTAGCCGTGGCACACAGGCTTAGTTGCTCCACGGCATGTGGGATCCTCCCGGACCAGGGCCCAAACCCGTGTCCCCTGCATTGGCAGGCGGATTCCCAACCACTGCGCCACCAGGGAAGCCATCAGGCACAGTTTTAATTTTATTTTATCTGATTTATCCCATTTATTTCTAATGAACCATCTCTAAGTGTACACCATTATCGTTCCCAGCATGAGTTCCATGTCCCCATTGCTCCAGGTGAAAGAGCTGCTCCTGCAGGCGTTAAGAGTCCAAGGGCACCAAGGAAGGGGGTGCCTGGATATTCTGAGCCTCACAACCACCCCTATGAGGAGGGATTGCTGTTCTGCCTCCCAGGTGCAGAAACTGAGGCCCAGAGAGGGAGAGCCTGTGCCTAAGGTCACAGAGCTGGGGACTCAGAGACAAGATGAAAATTCATGTGGGCTTGACTCAGAGCTTTCACTAAGCATCTAGGCCAAGTGATAGAAAGGCAAAGAAGAAGCAGCCCTGCCTCAAGCAGCTCACAGTCTCGTGGAGGAGACAGGCAGGTAAACTGACCACAAGGGAGGAACAAGAAGGCCACCTCAGCTGAGGGGTCGGGAAGGCTTCCTGGAGGAGGTGGCCTTTGGCCCTGGAGAGAAGGGGAGGCATGCTCAGATGGAGGCTTGGGGAGGCCAGCAGGCAGGGTCTTGTATGTGCTCTGCTCACATTCTCAGCCAGGGCTCCATCCTGAGCCCCCAACCTGCCACTGGGCACTCAGAATGCCGACCTCAGCAGCCATCTCTCCCAGACCTACTCTTGACCCATTTCAGCTCTAAACACAAACACCTTGTCAAGATAGTGGCCAACTTGGATCCTGTCCACGAGCAGCCCACTCTGTGACACCAAAATAGAAAATGGCTCTATCTGTGGATGTCATGCCCTGCTGGCCAAGGCTTCTCCTTCAGCGGACAGATCCAGACAGCCCCGCCCTTGGATGACCCGGACACATCGATGCTTCCTACCCAAATGCAGTATAAAAATGCTTGCAGAAACATGTTGCAGTTAACCTCATAAAAGACACTTCTTCCTGGGGCAGATCTCGGTGTCAGGCCTGTGGGAACAGGCAGACCTCAGCGAGACAGTGGATCCTGCTTGCTAAAGGAGTGTGCTCGATGTAGTTTATCGTTATCATGGCCTCCCTGAGTTAGAAAGCCACTGGATGTGGGAACTGGGAGTTCTGGACGATCTCAGGAACACAGAAATCATAATAGCCCTTAGTCATTCATTGCATTCTCACTACGGGCTGGTGCTGTACTAATACTTCACCTGAATCCTCTCTCAAGCCACATAACCACCCCATGAGTTGGATATGTTGCTATCCCATTTCATAAATGAGAAAATGGAGGCTCAGACAGGAGCCTCTGTCCCCTCCCCTTTCTCCCCCAGCAGGATCACACCCCAGGTGCCTCTGGAGTCACCAGCTTCCCTTCCCTCCCTGTCCCAACTCTCCACTCCCTGCAGCGCTTCTGGGGGGTCACCTATACCTGAATCCACGGCTCAGGATCAACAGCTGGGGGACCTGGCCTCAGACACCTCGTGCGTAAATGCTTCGACCTTAGTGTGCCTCCAACCCTCACCTCCTGCCAACTCTTCTTTTCCGAGAATTCCAAGATATTGTGTTTTTTCCTGCACACCTGCCCCTCAGCGACAATGACTTCTGTTATCTGACGAGTCTGTCGTTACTATTTAGAACAAGCAGAAAAAGAGGTCCCAGGTGGGGATAGAAGATAAGGTGAAGACGATGGCTGGGAAGAATAGAGGGTTTGCCAAGAAGTCCTGGGGCCTCAAAGAGGCTGAGAACACGTAGGTGAGCCTGGACTTGGAACCATGGAAGGGAGCCAGGTGCAGGAGGAAGACCGGGTGCAGGAAGCGGCACAGCCCAGCGGGGATGCCGCGACCCTGGGTGACTGTGGGATGGACTAACCCACAGCATGTCAGGCAGTGGAGTTGCTCAGTGTCTCAGGAATCCAGGTGGGCCTGAAGGCAGGAGTGAGGACGCTGGGTCAGAAGGTGGGGAGGAGTGAACACAGAGAGGGATGCTCCTTGCTCTCTGTGGGACCAGCAGAGCAGGTCTGGACTGGAGGGAAAGCAGGTGCCCAGGACACCCTGCCCCTCAGTACACTGATTCACAGACTCCCTGCCTCTCAGTACACTGTGATCTGGGTCATGACAGATCATCTACCAGATTGGTGGTCTTCATAGTTTTATTTCAGTGAACATAAGCATATACACAGGGCCTGCTGGCCCCTGGCTGGTGCAGCCCTGGGTCCTTGAGCTCTTCACATGCACAGTCTTTGGTCAGGAGATTTGCTCAAAGCTCAGCCCTGGCTGATGGAGAGGGGGGCCTGGGTGGCAGAGAGGAGGGCGGGATGGCATGCTGTCCACGTGTGTGAGCAGGTGGCGGGGAATCAGCTGAGCCTAAGCTTGACCCCCAGAGACTCAGACGTATCCATCCCAGCCCAAAGGTATGCCAGCTTTGGGGCAGGAGCCCTGGGAAAGCTGTGAGCCAAGGGGAGTTGAGAACAGAGCTGGGTCTGTTTGGAAATGGTTCATCTTCTGAACAAGGAGTTGGGGCACAGCAGGTCTGGGTGTCCACTCTGGGCTGGACACTGTGACACGTCTGTGCATCAATGAAATAGAAAGCAAAGATACAATGGAAGGGGTCGACAAAGTCAAATCTTCTTTAAAGAGTAAGAAAATGTATTACCCCCTGATAAGACTAATCAGGATAAAAAGACGGAAAGCACAAATGGTGATGTCAAGAATGAAAATGGGACATAATGGGAGAGACAGAGGCCATTAAAGAAACAAAAAGAGGAAATTAGGAACAATTTTGTCAATACTCGCAACATTTAGATGAAATAAACACATTCCCAGAGAAACACAACTTGCCTAAGCTGACACAAGAAGAAATGGAAAATTTGAATTGTCCCCATTACCCTAGAGACGTGGAATCCATAGTTCAGACCTTCCCAAGAAGGTTCTTGGAGAAAACGCCAAGAAAAGATGTCATTACCAGAAAATCCTATCACCATTTCAGAGAGAAATAATGGCAATCTTATACAAATTTTTGCGGAGAACAGAAAAAGATTAAACACTGCCCAAGTCATTTGATGAGGTCAGAATAATCGTGATAGAAAACTCCAAAGTGACCACCCGGAAAAAGGAAAATTATAGACCAACTACTAATGAATACAGAAAACTCAAACAAAACGCCAGCAAAATATTATAAAAGGATATTACACCATAATAAGATTTTGTCCAGTAGTGCCAGGTTCGTATAGCATTTTAAAATCAAGGTATTTCAGTACAGTAACAGAGCAAGGAGGAAATCATTTAATCACTTTAGTAGAAGCAGAAAAGGCTTTTGTTAAAATTCAATATTTGTA
Organism: Platanista minor; assembly: GCA_004363435.1. Lineage (NCBI taxonomy): Eukaryota > Metazoa > Chordata > Mammalia > Artiodactyla > Platanistidae > Platanista > Platanista minor. The sequence goes on from RJWK010038108.1 coordinate 19,801, forward strand.
GTTTTTATGATTATTGCAAACTAGCAATAAAAGGAAACTTTCTTAAGCTGATAAAGGTTATAAAAATCTTATAGGAGGGGCTTCCCTGGTGGCGCAGTGGTTGAGAGTCCGCCTGTCGATGCAGGGGACGCGGGTTCGTGCCCCGGTCCGAGAAGATCCCACATGCCGCGGAGCAGCTGGGCCCATGAGCCATGGCCGCTGAGCCTGCGCGTCTGGAGCCTGTGCTCCTCAACGGGAGAGGCCATGACGGTAAGAGGCCCGCCTACCGCAAAACAAAACAAAACAAAACAAAACAAAAACTTATAGGAAACATTATTTTTAATGGTGAAAAGTGGAAATCTCTTCTTTTGAGATCAGAAACAAGATTAAGATGTCCATTATCAGTTTTTCTAAATAACATTGAACTAGTGGTTTTAGCCAGTGCAACAAGGCAAGAAAAACAAGTAAAATGTATTAAGATTGAAAAGGAAGAAACAAAACTCATTATTTATAGATGATGTTATTGAGTATGTAGAAAATCCAAAATACTCTCTCTATATATATTGTTAGAATTAACAAGGTTGCTGGATATAAGACCAGTATACAAAATTATTGAAAAATAAGAAAAAAATCATAAAAACAAGGCTATATATCAGCAATAGTCATAAAATTTAAAAAAATTTTGAAGGATACTATTTACAACATCAAATGTAAGCTATCTACACAGAAAACTATATGACATTTTTGGAGAACTTAATGGAAATTTAAATAAATGGGGGAATACCCATGTTCATGTGGTAGAAGCCTGGATTTTATAAATGTCACCTCTCTCAGAGTTGATCTGTAGACTCAGTGCCATACTAGTGAAATTCACAAGAGGTGGAACTTGACAAACTTATTCTAGAATATATGCAGAAAAGCAAAGACTCAAGGACAGATAAGCACCCTTGAAGGAAAATAACAAAGTGGATGGTTTTACAGTACTCGATAATAAAATATATCACGGGCTTCCCTGGTGGCGCAGTGGTTGAGAGTCCGCCTGCTGATGCAGGGGACGCGGGTTCGTGCCACGGTCCGGGAGGATCCCACATGCCGTGGAGCAGCTGGGCCCGTGAGCCATGGCCGCGGAGCCTGTGCTCCGCAACGGGAGAGGCCACAACAGTGAGAGGCCTGCGTACCGCAAAAAC